>JABFEX010000162.1:0-46900 GCA_013623515.1 Fusarium illudens
GTCGAGGGGTGGGAGGTATTCCCGGTGCTGAGGAAGAAGGGGACGCGAGGCTTGGAGATGGGCAAACGGGCCTGCCTGTCCTGTGGGAGGAGCCTTCATCTCGGTCTGGATCTGCTGGATCTGTGTAGGCCTTCCGGACCGCGCTGCAGAATCCGTATGCGGGTGATTCGAGTGGTTGATGTTGGACTTGTGGGTTAGCCTTCTTTGAGGCTCAAGGTACGGGAGCAGCCTCCTTCTCCTTACCCAGGTGCCGCCGGGATGTGCAAGCCAAGAGGAGGTCCACTGCAAGATGAGATGTGTGAGTGTACACCCTCTCGCGCCAGGACATGTACCGCAAGGTACCACCGCATCTTGCGTGCGTTGTCAGTCAGTGGGTGCCCTCAGACGACGGGCTGTCTGTCTCCCTACGCACGTGGAGATGGCTTGGGGTTAGTGAGGGCGGTCCCTGAGCGATGCGATGCTGGATCATGAGCTTTGTCGCCTCCGCGTGTCATGTACGGCGTGCCCATTCTGTCTCGAAAAGGGGTATATCTCACACAAAGAAAGGAAGAATAAAAAATGTCAATTCTCTCTTCCCGGCTGGCCAGACCCTCAATATCTCGAGAAAAGAAAGGAAACCAGAAAATCTGCGCGCCACGAGCGGTTCAACTTATGTCCGTCCGCTGGTCCGGTGTTCGCTGACCGCCCACGCCCATGCCCCACGTCTCCTTCCCTCACTGATCAGGCTGATCAGACCCGGGGCGGGCAGGTAGTCCGCGCTTCCAGCTTCCAGCTTCAGCGGCGCTTTAGTTACTGTAGGCAGGAAGGCAGGAAGGTCCCTCAGTGGCAGCTGCAATCCACGGACGGCCTGGCCTCCATGGCAGGCGACACCGAAGGTACTTGGACCCATGTACCCTTGTACTCCCGTACCCCCGTGTCTTCCTTCCACATCCCACACCCACACCCCCGGACCAACCACCGGCCTGATAGCAAATTTATGCCAAAATCTTGCTGGTCTCCTCCATCGTCGAAATTCCCAATTGACGCATCTCGTTCCTCTTCTTCCTCTTGCCCTTCGCTACATCGAATTGTCCCCGACATCCTCCCCCTGCCGCTGACTTTCGACTGTCGAGGGAATCATAATCATCTCCTTCTTCTTTCCTCTTTTTCTGCCTTGTGTGCGCTTTGCGTTGTTCCATAGAGAATTCCCTCTTGTCGAAGCCGGTTCTCGGACCATCCGCCCCAGCGCGAAGACGAATCGTCCCCCTTAGACTCCAAAGGATATACACCCGGTCCTGATCTGTTGATTATCGGTCCGCCTTGTCCGTCTCTTCAATTGCCAGATACCCGATTCGAATACCCTCGATACCCTATCCTCTACCCCTCCGATCGACTCGTATACAGCCATGTCTAAGCTCGCTGTGGCCACCGAGGCCGTCAAGGAGTCCCTCGCTGGGACTCACGAGCAGCCTGAGCAGCTCTCGGCCCAATCCAAGGCGCGCTTCATCAAGCACGCCGTCAAGGACGCCGAGAGTGGTGATCTCTTCCTGGGCCCCGATGAGTTCATCAGCGCCGTTGCGCCCAAGGGCGAGGATTTCGTGAGTCACCCATCACCGTCGACAGCCCGGGCTTCTTTGGAGCTTGGGTGTTTGCTGCCAGGGTTTCGCTGACCTCCAGACAGCACAAGATCTCCCGCGACCAGTACTCCATCCTCTTCAGCGTCGCTGACGCCAAGGGCGCCGGCAAAGTGAGCCTGGCCGACTGGGGTGTCTTTGAGAACCTCCTCAACAAGCCCGATGCCGAGTACCAAATCGCCTTCCGCCTCTTCGACGTCGAGCGCACCGGCTCCGTCAAGTATGACGACTTCCGCACCCTGTACGAGCTCAACAAGGGCCCCGAGAACATCGCCTTCGACTGGGACTCAGACTGGGCCAAGATCTACATTGGCAGCAAGAAGCACCGCCACCCTCTCGACTACCAGCAGTTCTCCCAGATGCTGCGCGGCCTCCAGGGTGAGCGCATCCGACAGGCCTTCCACCAGCTCGACAAGGACGGCGATGGCTTCATCAACGGCGAGGAGTTTGAGCGCATCATCCGAGAAACCGCCCGCCACAAGCTGTCTGACCACATCCTCGAGAACCTCCACACCCTGTGCAACCTCTCGATTGGCGCCCAGATCTCGTATGCCAACGTGCGCGCCTTCCAGAATGTCATCGGCGGCATGGATCTCGTCGAGCTCATCCTGCGCCGCGCCATTGACCAGAGCGGCGACGGCAAGATTACGCGCCCCGAGTTCCTCAACGAGGCCGCCAAGCTCACCCGCTTCTCCCTCTTCACTCCCATGGAGGCCGACATCCTCTTCCACTTTGCTGGCCTCGATGAGCCCTCTGGCCGCCTCGGCCTTTCCGACTTCGCCAAGGTCCTGGACCCCTCATGGCGCAACCCCATTTATGACGCCCTCGAGGCTGCCAAGGCCAAGGTTGCTGGTGGTGGTATCCTGATGAGCATCCTGTCCTCGGCCTACAGCTTCGGCCTCGGTAGTGTTGCCGGTGCCTTCGGTGCCTTTATGGTGTACCCCATTGATTTGGTCAAGACGCGACTTCAGAACCAGCGAGGCGCCCAGCCCGGCCAGCGGCTGTACAAGAACTCACTCGACTGCTTCCAGAAGGTCATCCGTAACGAGGGTGTTCGCGGCCTCTACTCGGGCGTGCTGCCCCAGCTGGTCGGTGTCGCTCCTGAGAAGGCCATCAAGCTGACGGTCAACGACCTGGCCCGAAAGATGCTCAGCGACAAGAACGGTAACATTCCCTTGTGGGCCGAGATGGTTGCTGGTGGTTCCGCGGGTGGTTGCCAAGTTGTAAGTTTTGCTCTGCCCTGCCCTGTGATGTGAGCGTATGGAGGTTTGGCTAACATGTGTCGCAAGGTCTTCACCAACCCTCTCGAGATTGTCAAGATTCGTCTCCAGGTCCAGGGCGAGGTTGCCAAGACTGTCGAGGGCACCCCCAAGCGATCGGCCATGTGGATTGTGCGCAACCTGGGTCTTGTCGGTCTGTACAAGGGCGCTTCGGCGTGTCTGCTCCGTGATGTTCCCTTCTCGGCCATCTACTTCCCCACGTACAGCCACCTGAAGAAGGACTTCTTCGGCGAGTCTGCCACCAACAAGCTCGGCGTCTTGCAGCTCCTGACTGCCGGTGCCATCGCCGGTATGCCGGCTGCGTACCTGACGACCCCCTGCGACGTCATCAAGACTCGACTTCAGGTCGAGGCCCGCAAGGGTGAGGCTACTTACAACGGCCTGCGACACGCGGCCAAGACCATCTGGAAGGAGGAGGGCTTCACTGCCTTTTTCAAGGGTGGCCCCGCGCGTATCCTCCGATCGTCGCCTCAGTTCGGTTTCACGCTTGCCGCGTACGAGTTCCTCCACACGACGCTGCCCATGCCTGGCTCTCAACCTGAGAAGATCCTCACTGGTCTGGATGCTGCTACCAAGGGCACCCTGGACACTAGTCCTTATGGCCGCAGCCGCAACGCGCTCAAGGTGATCCTCGACCTTGATGAGGACTTTGGCAAGGTGAAGCTGCCCAACGAGAAGGGCTGGCGATCGCTGCCCAAGATCATGGGCGGCGGTGGCTCTCACTAAGAGCTGAAATGATGAAGAAAAATGACCAAAAAATTACAAAAGAAGAAAAAAAGAGGTCGAGACCAAGGTGAAAGTCAAGGTCAAGAAGGAAGGGGATGCAGAAACCAAGCCCGAGGCGATGTATCTTGTCGGTGGCTGCTCGGCTATTGCGCCCCCAACGGCCAAGGAGGGTTCGGGCTTCAATGTCCGACCCCAGCTCCGGCTGCTCATGGACCCGCGGCTAATGCTGGTTGGTGTTCGGCAACGTGGAGCTCAAGACCGGGGTTTCCGAGATGGGGTTGCCGACACCCACCGAGAAAGAGAAGAGAGAGAACCTGGCTACCTACTACCATCATTCTTTTTGACATTTTCTTGGATTATTCTAGAAGAGAAGACAAAGAAAGAAAGAAAGAAAGAAGAAAGAATGAGAAAATTCAATCGGGGATCAAATTGGCGAGAGCGGAACACAAAAATACAACTGATATCCGAGTCGAGTCCCCGGGCAGAGCGGGCGAGGGGGGAGCGTCTGCTACTTTTGCATCAGACTCGGCGTTCTGGGGCATTTAAAGGGCATGATGGGTGCTGTCTTTTTTTTCTTTTCTCTGTTTTTTTTCCCTCTTGTTGTTTATTACACTTGTTACGTGCTATTGTGACTATATCTCTTGCGCGATTCTGTAGAAAATGATGAGAAGTTTACACGTTAGAGTCGTGGTGCTTGTTTGTGAGGTGATTTGCAATGCGACTGTACAATACCAAGGTTTGTTTTGACCTTTTACTTGATTCTTTCATTGGTAATTACTTCATCAAGGTCAATCGAAGCTGCGTGAGTCGACCGACCGTCGAGTGTCTTAGACATCCCAGCGGAGGAGGTTGGCATCCATTGCTTCGGCTATTGAACACCGACGATTAAACTGGATCTACTTGACCGCTATCTACTACCTACGTATCATGTAGCGCACGCTCCTCCGACGCCAGAGACTGATGACACAAGAGGGCTGGCGAGGATTAGACGGCGATCCAAGCCTGGCGCATGATGTGAGATGGGACTTGGGAGCAAGGGAGGGTTTGACAAGAAGATTTATTGATTTATTTGGGGCTGCCTTTCCCTGTACTCCAGCTCTTTGTGAGAACGAGCCCGAGTAGAGCAAGATCTTGTTCATCGGGATTACTTCATGGATAAACCCCCAACTCCCTCCCTTGAAGCTATCAATACCAACCAGGGCACTCCCTCATTGTTCATCATTCCACTTCCCTTCTCATAGACAGAAATAGTCTTGGGTACAGTAACAAAGAACACGGTTCCACTCGAGGCCATCTCTCAACGTCATTCGGTGGCGATTGATGCTGGAGGCATGCAAGGTCGTACCCATAATCGCAGCAAGTCTTCAGGTGGATGGATAGGTAGGTAGTCTCTGGTCGATGGAGCAGTAAAGACGGCGGAAGTCGGGGAAGCGCACCCGTGACTCCTCATCTACCGCTCTGCCCATTGGGTGAGGGAATGTCGGGCAGAGGGGCGACGGGGCTTGGTTGAGATCGAGGCTGGTGAGCCCCCAAAGTAGAGGCGAAGGTGCGACGAGGATGTGATCCAGTCACGGTGTTTTACGGCATTGGGTTTAAATGCCGTCATGTGTTGATAACTGTGTCTTTTTTGCTATTGTGGCCGATACCCTCTTTGACTGAGAAGATGAGTGTCATCGTCATCAACAACAGCAAGGGTCGACCCAGTGACTTTGTTTGTTTGGGAACTTCTGTTCTCACCGAGAGTGGGAGAGAGTCTCATTGAGACAGAGCTCGTGTCAGGCATAGTAGCAAAGAAGACATCTCAACACAATGTTTGCATCAGACCAAATTCCCCAACGCCAAACAACTCTGAATTGTCTGGCGAAGGGGGGATTGGTCGATACTCTGGATGTGGTGGGTTTTGAGTGGCAGCGCAATTAACAGAGGAGAAGGAGTGTGCCATGAACACACGACTCTGCCACCTGTTTCAAGGCTGCTGGTGATGAAGACATTGTGTGTTTGGTGACTTTACTTCTCATAGAGGCAGAATGTCGAGCACAGAAGCAAAGTCACTAAATGCACAATGTCGGCATCGCCGCAAACCCAATGGCGCATCATGTCGGGTCGAGATAACGTTGCCGTTCTCGAATCCGTCATGTCATTGGGTATTTTGGGTCGCGCTACACTGACGAAGCCGAAGAGTTCGCTCGTTCGTTCGTCGAAAGGGGTGGGAGGTGGTGCTGAACTCGGTGGTGCCGTGGATATAGGTAGAGCCTGGCAATCGTTGCCCTTCGACCGAGTGCCCCTGGCCCTTGTGTGCGCAGCCCGTCGCCGATACCAATTGAATGGCTCAGCGAGGCGTTCAAGCTGACCCAGGTGTTAGAAACTCGATCATGATCCCTCAGGGAGAGGATGATGATCAATTGAAGCTACAGACTCTCTGCGGCCAAAGTCCGCCGGCTCCAGGCACCGACTCTTCTTGCAGAACTCTAACCCCGTCAACCTCCCCCATCCCATGACTCCGTCCGTTTCCATCGCGGTCATCACTGGCCGCGAACCATCTTGACACTGGACACCAGCTTCATCAGCTACTCCTCGTGCAGTGGGACCATTCTTAGGCGTTGTGCCTCCTTTCTATCTTGCAAGGCGTCAAGGAATTGAGCCTCTAGGGTCTCCAGAGGCTTCCCTTTTGCTAGCTTCTCTTCTAAACATTACAACAAGCGTAGCTCTTTCTCGACCCAGTCGAATCTACCGTCGTAGTCATATCCCTGTGGGAAGAGGCCAGGTAGAAGGAGGACCTTGCAGCCGAAGATCGCTAGAGCGACTTGTTGTTTGGCGTTGGAAGGCTGTGTAGACGTCTACCTCCATATGCATATGTTGTTTAGGACCTTAGAATGGGCTTCTCTTCGTAGCCTCCTTTGGGTCTTGATCGGTATGTAAGCTAGCACTGTGGCCAGGGCTTCTTCGTCATAGAGGAATTCGTCCCGATAGGCGTCGGCAACGCTGCTGTGGTCCAATGGTTGGAGGTCCTTGCGGAAAGGCATTGCACTGCGGCTGTGGCTGTGGTTGTGGTTGTGGTGTAGGAGACTAGGCCGCGGATGTCAAGCCCCTGCGGGTAATGAAAGCAAACGCTGGTGAAAGCTTCGGCGCATCGTCGATCGATCCTAATGTTTTCGGATGGATTTGAGTAAGAGCATACTGGGCCAGCCCTGTGGATGAGCCATGCCAGCATGGGGTGAAGCCTACAGAGGCTCCATTGTTGGGAGCCCCTGAAGGGTGAAGGAGGATGAGGAAAGACAAGGATTCATCTGGGGCGAGACGGTCAATATATAGACAAGACACAATAAAGTTTAGAGAATGACTCACTTTGAAAAGGCCAAGTGGCCACAGAAGATGAATGACGACAAGATTTGTTGGTGAGGATGTAAAGTTGAGGGTTGGAAGGTTGTTGGGGCGGGGGATGGTCAATGGGTACGTAGACGGCGGGTCAACAAACGCAGTTCGAGGTTGCACTTTCCTTCTCTATGAGTCAAACAGGGTGCGGGTACAGGAGAAAAGAAGACACTTTTCAACACAATGACGGTATCAAACTCCCAATGCACTGCATCAACGAGGATGGATGCCAACTGTGGTGTGAGTTTTATATATCTGAGCGAGCACCATGGCAACTCTCTAGTTACCTATCCATACGATGCCTACTACGGCCAGTAATACGAGTATCCAGTTAATAATTTCGTTATATCAATCTTGTCGACGGAATATTTGTGCGGCTCTAGAGAATTCCTATGCTTATTTCTCTACCGTGTCCAAGCTGTGAGGTACATCAACCGTATCGGATTGTCACTCTTTACCTTATCGAACGGCTACACCTTGGAAGGTTAAGAAAAAGAGTTTCTTCGAGGTCAATCGGTAATTTGATGGGTTGAAAGAGCCGGTGAGTTATCATTGGAGTCATGATGTGGGAAGTAAGGCGCCACGCTTGATCAAGTCCATGTGGAACTGCTGCATTCTATCGGATAGTCTACTATCCTCTTTGAGCGTTCGTTATCTGTATAAAAATGGATATCTTCGTCTTGCTGGACAAATAGGGTCATCTTCCGCGATCCCATCTCGACTTATCTCTGCACCTAAGAATAGCCACCGGCGCTAGCTTCACAGAACACGTTGTAAGACTTCAGGCTTCAGGCTTCACATGGCAAAAGACGATGATTGTTTGTTTGAAATCTTTGTTCTGATTATATTGTATCACTAAACTAATGTGGTAGATTGTGCTTCCATCCGATATTTGCGTCCGTTCAACGAACGCTCTGGGAATCTCTTGTTAAAATGTCAAATTCCCATTTTTCCCAAACGCCGGCCAGTTAAACCCCAAAATCTAAACAGGTGTTCATCATTCGTCATTGCTTCTTTTGTTCGCCCCGTTGTCCAAAGTACAGTCAAATATCCAAAAACAAACAACGTGAAGCGAAGCTGTCAAACGAATGAATGAGGGTAGAAAGAGAGAGCGAGCGAGCATCTAGTAGTGCACGTTGGCTAACCGCTGGACCCAGTCGGCTTGCTGCTGAGGCACAAAGTCGGGGATCTTGGCGTCGGGTTCGCTAGTCATGGCCATCTTGAGCCACTGGACGTAGTCCTCGAAGCCCGTGGTGCTGCCCGTGATGCGGACCTTCTTCACGCCGCGGACGCCCTCAAACTTGCGGAGGTTGCGGTATCCGACGCCGAGGAACATGGCCTGGACGACGTCGATGGAGAGCTCGTCGAGCCCGCTGAAAGCTTCCGTCACGGCGTCGGCCTCGTAGGCGAGGTCGACGTCCAGGCGGACCTGGGCGTGGAAGCGGCGGATGCGGGGGATGATGGAGGACTCCTTGACGGGGCCGTACCAGGAGCGCAGGCGGGGGAACGATGTGAGGAGTGTCGGGTGGGCGAGGAAGGTGTTTGAGCCGTAGAGGAGGTCGGTGGCCTCGTCGTGGATCTGGCGGTTGGTGCGGAGGAGAGAGGCGTGGACCTTGGAGTCGGGGCCGGGGCGGCAGCACTTTGTGTAGGGGGTTGTGCGGAGGAGCTGGTCGTAGATTTCTAGGCGGATCTCGACGGGGAGGTCGAGGAAGCCAGTCCGATGGGGTTCCATGGGTTGTTGTTGGATAGCGGCAGCCATGATGGTTGTTGTGGTGGTGTTGGTGTAAGTGGTGATGTGTGTGTGTGTGTAAGTGATGTGGATGTTGATCCGACTAGTGGGCTTTCCCCAGACTTATAATCAAGTTGGAAGAGTTGGATTGACGATGATGGCGATGATGAAAGACAGCACGTGCAGGTTTTGGCGTGATGCTGATCTTGGGGTTGATGTCGATCTTTTAGTGGTGTTGTTGTTGGTGGTGGATGGGATAGTTGTCAATTGGTTCAGGTCCAAGAGATGGGTTGTAGATTTGCAACAGATGTTGATGAGATGTTGATGAGATACACGATGGGGAAAACCAAGATTCAGGGCGGGACGAGGCTCGCTTCATATACAAAATCAAGATTGACTCTCTTCCTTGGGGTCTGACGAGTGAGTGAGTCTGCTGTCAACCGGACACGCCCTCTCCGAGAAATGGACGAGGTTCGATAGCGACCAACAGGGACTAGGGTGAGTCAAACAGAAGAAGAGGGTCAGGGATCGGGACGGGACGGTACATGATCATGATACCTACACCTACAGGGGGTGCGAGCTAGGGATTGGCTTCCAAGGCGATGCCGGCATTCGCTCCATCCAACGTGCAGAGAGAGTGGCTGACGGGCGGACGGTATCTCACCGAGAGGCGCACCCTCTTCAGACGGTATCAAGAATAGAATTACTACTCCCGTACAGCAGCTGAAGATGCACACACAGGCTGGCTGGAATGACAGATCTGGCAACTGCGCCCGTTGTGCCCGTTTACCTTTTGGCGGCGCGGAAAGACGCCATCCTCGGCGTCAGATAAGCTGACTCGCGGTGGGTTGTCGTGCGACCGGTGATTGATTGGGTCGATCATCAGTAACAAAAGAGATAAAGCGCGAAAACATCATGAAGGAAAGAAAAACACACACAGAGAATGGTCCCTGGTTCCTGTGAATTGCGCGGCAAGGGTGGACGATGAATGGCAGCATGCATGGGAGGGGGGGCGTGTACGATCATGACCTGTTTGCTGGGGCCTGGAACTGACGATGCCGAATGCCGGCGCTTGGGTCATAGGGAATAGAACGGGCTGTTGCTATCTCTACGATCCATTAATTGCCCAGAAGAGAAGGCCAGTGTGGATATCGTCGAGTCTCTCTCGGGCTGTCTGTCGTTGCAAGACACGCCAGTTGCAGATACGGTCAGTGGGCATCGGTCGGGAGCCGCCTACCCAGGAGGCTGCATGGATGGTTGCATCTCGCAGTCATGCTGCAGCCAAATCTGCTGCACACACACACACACACACACGCAAGGTGAGGTGATTGAGGTGACAAGTACCGTCCCGGTGCCGAGCAAAGGCCGTCCCGGAACGGCCGCCAGGGGCAGGAGGCCCAGCCCAGCCGATGAAGACATACCCACATTCAACTCTTGACAGGGCTCAGCGCTATACAGGGGGTGTGCTATGTACCAACTTATCGGGCTGGTTTTTGACCAAAGCTCTAATCTAGCCTCCGTCTCCCGTTGGGCGCCGAGAGGTGAAAAAAGGGCACCACCAGGTGAGGTGAGAGGTGAGGTGTCGGTGAAGGATAAATCATGCTTTTGTCCGCCTTCTAATCGATATTTCCATGGGTTATGAAACCTGATGATGTTAAAAGGGGCGGGGTCCGCCATAAACGGAGGCCCAACGCCGTATGTCGGATCCAAAAAAGAACGTATCGCGAGCTCGTATCCTGATTCTATTCCCATCATGTCTTTTGACTCTTGTTCCCGTGACTCCCGTCTTTTGTCTGAAAGTTGACGTGTATCATAATATTCGAGAAGCGGGGCGGAGATAGTTCGGACACGACACGGAATGGCGATACCGGCAGAAGAATAAAAAAAAAAGAGTCACATCCGTTCCAGAAACGAAAGAAAGTCCACTTCGGATCCGAGTATCAAGAGTCTCTTTTTCTGCTTGTGAAACGGAGGAGACGGCGAGAAGAAGAAAATAACCCGTGACGTACGGTCGCCAGTTCGTCCGGCCTGTTCCGATGCTGCGCGGCCCCCACTCTTTTTCCTTCGTCCCCTTTTGTCTGGCGTGCTTTTGTCGTGGCTGGCCTGATCGAACTTGCGGCTCTGGGCGACACGACCCAACAAACAGCAGAGCAGCACACCGCTGGAGGAGACTTTGCGAAATTCCAAGGTGAAGGAATTTCGAAGGGTCTGAGCAGATTGGAAAGGGGGGTGTGAAGGTTCAAGGATCCACTGCGGTGAGGGCATCCAGGGGAGGGCGCCTCGGACAATTCCCGTGGTGTGCATTTTATCTTTGTCGATTAACTTGTTCCGTCGTCTATGCTTTCTTGGATTTATTAGTCTAGGGTCCCAGAAAATATTTTTTGTTCCAGAAGCCCAGCCATGGATTCTTGATGCCGTGTCCTTCCCTAGTCGAAATGACGACCTGACCGGATCTTTCCCGTATGGCTGCCCGTCCGTTTATTCCAGGGCTGAGATTGATTGAAATACGGTCAAGCTGTGTTTTCTGCCATGTCTGCATTCATTTCTCGCTTCGCACGGATATGCAATCATGTATATTCCTGTTCTACCCGATCTTTATGCATCATGACAACACATGCAATATCTTGATGCTTTCACGACGTCAAGTGTAACAGCAACAATCACAACATCCAAGATTTTGGGGACAGGACAGGCACACCCCTTCGATACGGTGGTGAACCCCCACCTGATTGATCGGCAAGTTCCTATTGGTTCATGCAGCCACAGCTCGGCACCTGCCAGCCACAGCATGCTGCAGGCACTTTTCAGGCTGTGGCAGGCTAGGTCAGCCTCAGGGCCGCCCTAACTTCCACTTCCCGCGGCGGCGCCACGTCTGGTTTTGCCCCTTTACCGGAACGGGAAAGGCGGCAAGCGATGGCGCAAGGAAGGAAGGTACGTACCGCGATTGCATCAGCTGCGGTGTCCAGCACATGAGCTCTCCTTTAACCAGTCACACGATCTTTCACGAGAAACATCATCATCATCACCAACAACGACAATTCAACGTCGCGCCGTTTCTTCTTCCTCTCCGCTCTTTTATCATCTTTCTCTCTTGTCTTATCGTGTCTCCGCCTTTTTCTTCGCTTTCTTACCCTAGTCTCTTCGTCGCATCTCTACCCCCCGTAGAAAGAAAGCACTACAAAACAGATTAAAACAAAGACCGAAACATGGCCGACGGGCTGCTCAGCTTTCTCTCGGGCGTCTTCGGCTGGGTCTACTTCCTCGCCTGGAGCGCCTCCTTCTATCCCCAGGCCTTGCTCAACTGGCGTCGCCGCTCCACCAGCGGCACCACTGTCGACTTTCCCTTCATCAACGTGCTCGGTGAGTGCCCAACCGCGTCTCTCTCAGCCTCGACCATCCCACGCGCCTCTCGCTCTTATCCTTCCCTCCCCCCCATGGCATGATTGTCATCTCACACCCCCCGGCCCGCGGCTCTGTTGCCCTGCCGCCCCGGCACCGTGGGCCCGATCACCGCCACGTTCATGACCCCCGTTGGCCTCCTCGCCAGGGGATCCTCACCCAGCTTCGCAACCCTCCGACGTCGCTTCATGCTCGCTGACCACGATGATTCTGTCACAGGCTTCCTCGCGTACTTTGTCTCCAACCTGGCCTTCTACTACTCCCCTGAGATCCGTGCCCAGTATGCTGCCCGCCACCGCGGCCTCGAGCCCACCGTCCAGTTCAACGACATCACCTTTGCCCTCCACGCTCTGATCCTGTCCATCGTCACCGTCTCCCAGTACCTGTTCTCCTCGTTGTGGGACTTTACCCCGAGCCCCGGGAATCGCCCCAGCCGCTTCATCCTTGGGGTCGCCGCCGGCTGTATCACAGGGGTCGCCCTGACGTGTGCCATCGTCGGCGCCTCGGCTGGGAACGATCCTCTCTACGATTGGGTCTCGTTGGACATTGTGTATGCCATCGGCTATGTCAAGCTTATCGTGACTTTGATCAAGTACACCCCCCAGATTGTCGCCAACTACAACAACCAGAGCACCGAGGGCTGGAGCATCTCACAGATCCTTTTGGATCTGACGGGTGGCGTCCTGAGTGTCAGCCAGCAGACCATTGACAGCTACCAGCAGCGCGACTGGAGCGGCATCACGGGCAACCCGGTCAAGTTTGCGCTCGGCAACATCAGCATGATTTACGACAGCATCTTCATCACCCAGCACTACGTGCTATATCGCAAGCCCAAGCATGCACATGTCGAGGGTGCGAGGTTACTGGATGACGAGGAGCGGAGGGTGTAGTAAGCTTCTCTGCTGATCCGGTCACGTACCCGTGATAGAGATGCCATTTACATGGGCGTACTACATACGACCCTAGCCATATATTTACTTGTCATTTAAGCGTTTTGTATACCCCTCAACAAGATTCACCTACACATAATAGTTACAACGGGAACCTGGAAAGTGGCGCACAGGCGACGGTATCTAGATTTGGGCGGTAAAGCAGTCAAGGTTTAGCAAATGAATTAATCGTATTCAATACCAAGGCGTGTAGTGTAGTCTTGCAGCTGAAGCAATTCAGCTTGCCTCTTGGACTTGGCTTGGTCACTTTCGTTGGATGGTGTTGTATCTGGCCAGCCAATGGCAAGACGAGGGGTGACACCCTCTTACACATCTGCAACCTGTCAATTCCCATGGCAGGCCTCGTGTAAATAGGATACCTACTCCTATGCTGATCACCATGTTTTCAGCCGTAATATTCATGCTAGGGTAGAGTTGGCATCGGCGCCGAGTGAGTCCCCATTGGGAAGGTAATGAGATCTAAAAGAAGCTAAACATGCTTCGTATATATCTGAGCCTTCTTCTCAGATTGGTCATGTTATGTTTTGAAAAGACGTCCATGTGATCTGTCACTTGGATATGACCATCGAGATGATGGCAAGTCGCTTACATGTCGTGGAAGGCCTCGTATACAACTCAACTCGATTTTCCCTTACCCTATCGGATGCTCCCTATAAGTTCCATCACAACATTCTTGGGCACAAGAATGAGCGCGCTTGTTGTCAATGACGACAGATATTGAAGGGTGCCTCTGATGAGCTGGAAGGGTTGGTCAGATTAGATCTCTCACGGGTGCACTTTGTCTAAACGGGTCGGTCATGAGCTCCCTCGCTGACCTCATCGGCCGGTGTGCTGGCATGCTGCTGTCTTAGGACTACTGCACGATACTTGGAATGTGATACCCTGAAGTTACAATTTCACCGGTGAGCGGGATAAAGATACTTTCCGTCATCAAGCAAGTGCCCACCTCGTTTACTCAGACCGGGCTGTTCACTCACTTACCCACCCACGACAAAAAGTGAGGCTCTACAAAAAAGAACAAAACAACAAAAAACATACAACAGCGGGGATTCGCTGGTCGTCACCGACCCAACTACTAATCCGCCCCTCACTGGCTTATCTATGGGAGAGCGGACGGGATCCCGAGTTCTCCAGTGGGTATGGTCGTATGTGCCAGAATGTGAAGGTGAAGAGCGTTATATGCTGGAGGAGAGCGAGGGCAGTAATGGTTGGTTCAAGTGACACTCCCCACTGACACTTCCTAGGGGAGATTCCATGTCCAAAGACACAGAGAAGGATAGTTACTGGTTGATGGTTGTATGGTCTATATCCACGTTGAACATTCTCAAAGTGGAGTCTCAGTAGTATGTCACTAATAAAAAGGGGACGGATAAGATAAAAACCAAAAACACAATAATTATAGCTAAACTAAACACAATAACTAGAAACTCGTCAGGGCTATAGATCTTTCTATTCCCATCCATACCGTCTAAACACCTACACGGGCTCGAGCAGAGCCGTTGCGAGTCCTGAGCTGGCCCCGAGGGAGGATCAAATCCTCGTCTCAGCCTGTCCCCAAGTCAATCGCAAACCCTAGCTCTTGAACAGCACAATTCCGAAAATCGCTACCAGGAGAGAAATGACTCGTCGACTTTGGTAGAAGCTGGCGTCGTGGAAAACAAAGACGAGGGGGACATGTTTCAAGGCTCGATAGATACCAAGCGTTGTAGCATGCCCCCCTATCCAGATTTGGCTGTATGTGAACAGCTGTTCTGGCAAAGTTTTGTTCCCATTGTTTAGCCTTGCTCTTTTCCAGTCGACCTCTCAAATCTTCGTCGCAAAGTAGCGCGAAAGTGCCGTACCCCATGCGTATCCAGCCGTATGCATGTCCTCTTTCCTCCGTAACATCCTCGAGCCTTCAAACAAAGTTTTCGGTTCTCAAGGAATATCTCTGTCGTTTCCCTAACCATGTCGTAGCTGCTTGCAGTGAATCCAAGATCAACTGTCTGTCGCAAATTCGACCTGGTTGCGGGAGTAGACTGAGTGCCCCTCAGCCGTATTCAGATGTAGTCGCTGTCGTGGCTCTCCATCATGAGAAATAGCTGAATGGGCAAAGTACCAGAGGTATCACGGCCGTCGAGTCCCAGCCTTTGCGAGTCGCTAAGACGGTAATCTCGACAGCTCGTGATTGCGTCCAACCGTGACGAGCACCATGAACCAAAAAGACAACAAAAAAGAAAACCAAGTCTCCCTCAAGATGTGAAGATGGAGACCTTTTCGAGGCCAAGCCAGAAGTTCAAGACCAAATATCGCCAATCAAACAGTCCTGCAACAAGCGCCGCCATGATGTAGGTAGCGTATCGCTTGGACCGTCGTATATTCGGACGACGACAGAAAATCGGATCCCGATGTCCAGGTTCCGAGAGTATCATCATCCGTACTTTGGGAGAGTGTCGATTGTCGGTCTTCATCATCTGTCATGTGCTGCCTTCAAACTCTCCCCCGTCTAATCATCCCCAGCCGTCTGGGTAGTATGACAAGACTACCCCCCGTAGCGTTTTGATTCAGAAAAGAGAGTTTCAAGTTTTGCACGCAAGCTCAAAGTCGAGCAAGCCGTGGGTCCCTTTTCCCTCTCTTTCGTCTCCGGTGCTACATCGCCGTGGGATCAAGTCGACTTTGCCGTCGTTTTAGCTGGCCGACCTTGTTCCCCTCGGTTGATGGTAGTCCATGGTCTCTCGCCCGGGGGTGTTCCCAACGTCCAGATTTGGCCTATTCCTCCTGGCCTTCCGATGTTGATGGTCTCCAAGTAGGATGGGGTCTCATGGCTTGTCGCACAGAAGCCCCCATTTCCTCCCCACTCGGACTCTTTCAACGTAGACTCGGTATGCCAGGTGTTTCGGTCCAAGATGACCAAGACTGAATAACAAGATGTCGTAGAGTCTTAGTCACACTGAACGTAGGATGCAACTAAATCAACGCAGGGTTCTGAAGCGTCATGCAAAGATGCTCTGTGGCTTCAATGTTCCCGCTCCAGCCCCCTACCATGGCTCGTGAGTGGTTGTTCGTCGACGGATAGTTGTCCGTCCGTTATGGGTAACCGTCTGTAAGTAGATAGTCGTCCATTGATAGACAGTCATCAGTTCCGTCGATGAATGGTCGTCGATCGATAGTCGTCCGTTGATGGTCGTCCATCACGATAGTCGTCCAAGCAAACCAACCGCCATCGAATATGCTCAAAATGCAGCCAGTTTCCCCTTTTCCACGCCGTGTCCTGCCAAGTGACCGACTCCTCGAATGCATCATCAAAAAGTCGAACATGATCAAGGCCAGATCATCAGGCCAAGACTGTAGTCGTAAAAAAAGGCAAGCAAGAAGCTCCCAACCATGCCAGCAATCCCAGCTATCATCCCCTGAAAAACAGGTCAGGGCTCGATATCTGGCTATATTGCTGATTTAAGGAATTGCCGACATGTACGGCAATCCTTTACGCAAGGTCGTTGATTGGACGCGTCCCCGGGGCCGTATCGGCGTCGAATCGCACTCTAGGTGGTAACTCGAGAGTTTGGTAGATGTCGACCGAAGCCCGGGAAATGAATCACAACAAGAAATGTTTTTTTCTTTTTCTTTTTCGAGAATAGAACCTGAATGCCGTGATAGGCAACAGGTGCAAAAGATCGTATGCGGGCCCTGAGTAGCGCTACTCAGAGCATGCGATGCGACACGTGTGATGCCAAATGAATGTGGTGATGCCGAATCCTCTCTTTCATCGTGAGAGGATACATAGAAGTTGAAACGAGACCCGTCGACTAGGTCTGAAAGCACAATAATGCCAAAGGAATGAGATATAATCGTTGACACGTATAACTGTTTCGGTCGTGTATAATTATACTGAAAAAAAAAGAGAGGGGATAAAGATACTGATCGGGACCTTTTGGCCAAGGCAGATAGATCAAAAAGAAGTAAGAGAGAGAGAGGGAGAGAAGAGTAAATGTTGTAAGATGGCGATAGATTGTCTGAAATGTGCATTGAATGTATGTATGTATGTAGTGAGCAGAATCACAATCTCCAGAGGAACACTCACCTTATATCCCTTTCCTCGCCGAGGACACCTTGCCGTGATACCCTCATCTGTTGTCCTCTATCGGTGTAACACATCCGTATCACCGGGATTAGCTTTGCACACAAGTCGGTTCGCCGAGAGTTCCGGCTGGATCCCGAGGAGAGATGGTGTTTTGTTGAAAACGAGGGGGTAAAGTTTGGGAATGACCTGCCCGTTTCAAGCGAGGAGAAAATATCTTTGCAATATTGCGGCTCTTTAAGCTGGATGTGATTCCCGACTGAGCTGCTGGCAAGTGTTGTGGCTAACGTTGACCACTCACTGTGTTGAGTGCAAGATGTCGGTCCCTTAAGGCTGAGTCTTTCATGCCAACAACAGTCAAGGCGGGGAAGGACCGAATGGGGAAGAGGCTGGAAACGAGGCTGGAAAGAGAGACCCCGAAAATGCAGAACAATAACTCCGACAGGTTTGTGAATGATAGACCAATCACCCTCGTGCATTAGGTCTGAAGGCATCATCACATCACCTGAGACAGACGAAAGAGGTTCTTGAAAAGAGATCGGAGGCGCTCTTGGAAGCTTCGCGGGGGTGGCTGTGATAATGCAGCAGCAGGTGAGGAAGGAGTCACAGCTGGGTACATATAAAGTACTTGATAATGTAAAACGTGGCCTTATTTATAGGTTCAACCATTTCTATTACGAGCACATCGACGACTAGTGAGGGCATTGCATGGCGATGACCGTCAGGAACCTATCAAGTTTCTCAATATAAAACGTCAAGACGCCATCACCATGCAGACGCTCCGTGTCCGGAGTCGGGAATCTCCTCAAGTCTATTACCATCTAGGTATTATAGTCTAGTTATCACAACATACGAATACATCCGTCCATAACAGACAGCTCGGCTCACCCGTCTGTGATGGTCGACGGGGGAATTACTTCCCCAACACAAAATTGATCGTCTTGCCCCCCCTCACGGGGATGGCCCTCTTCGCGGCACGTAAATCATACGGTTGCTTGGAGAAGCGCGCGGCTCCCTCTTCAGTCGCGAGGATCTCCTTCACCATCCAGTCGCGAAGCGCATCACCTGAGAGATCGGCTGGTGGTGGAGGGATCTTGATCACACCGCGCACCTTGCCATTGATCTGTACGGCGCATGCCTGAACCCGTGGCCGTACGAGCTCAGCCAGAGAAGAGTCTGGCACCGGGAATGCCGTTGAGTGGAACATGGAGGTTGTAGCAGAGGGGTGAAGGGCGACCCAACATTCCTCGGCAAAGGCCGGCGTGATGGGCGCCATCATGGAGATGATTGCCTGAACCGCCTCCCGCTTGATGACAGGGCTGGCAGTCGCATTATCAACAAGGTTGTTGGTCAGGATCATGAGGTCCGAGACGACAGTGTTGAGGGAGTAGACCTCCTCATATGATGCCGTGACCGAAGTGATGGTTCGCTGCACTTCACGCCAGATGGCTGCCTCGGCGTCCCACTGCGCAAGTTCTTTTGCAGACAACGAACCAAGACGCTCATGTTTGTCAGCCAAGTATTCTTGAGGAGACTTCTCCTCAGAGACGGGCTCGGCGGCGATGGACGTCACCTGGTCGTGTAATCGCTGGAGCCAACGAGTGACACCCGAGATCTTGGCCTCATCCCAGTTGAGGACATCCCCAACCGGCGCCTGGAAGAGCATGTGCGCCCGGGTAGCATCAGCACCATATCGAGAGATAAAGTCACTGGGGTCCACGCCGTTGTACTTGGACTTGGACATCTTCTCATATGACACGGTAGCCAGCTGCCCAGAAGACACCACCTTGGGCTGGGATGGGTCAGTCAGATCGACCTCATCAGGCTTGAGGAAGCGACCATTGGTAGGGTTGATATAGGTCTTGCCGTGGACCATGCCTTGCGTGATCAGACGCTTGAATGGCTCGGCAGTATTGGACGTCTCCTCAGAGTATTGAGGAAGAAGGGGTGTAGAGGCGAGGAACTTGTAGATGAAGCGGGCGTACAGCAGATGAAGAATGGCATGCTCAATGCCACCGATATATGTATCAACGGGAAGGGTCTTGCCAGCTTCAGGAGATAATAGTTGCTCGTCGTTGTGAGGGTCTGTAAAGCGGGCGTAGTACCAACTCGAGTCCACAAACGTGTCCATGGTGTCTGTATCTCTTCGGGCAGGGCCCTCACACTTTGGGCAAGTCGTGTTGACAAACTCAGGGGTCGCCTCCAGAGGATTTCCACTGCGGAACGAGGCCCAGTCAACTTCAGGAAGTTCCACAGGGAGTTGCTCGTCTGGGACAGCCACAGGGCCACAGGAGTCGCAGTGGACGATGGGGATTGGTGTACCCCAATACCGCTGACGGCTGATCAGCCAATCTCGCAGACGCCATTTCTCAACGGTTTTTGCAAGCTCGGCTCCTTCGAGCAGCTTGATGATTTCCTCGCCAGCAGCAGTCGAATGCTTCCCCTTGAAAGATCCACTATGTTCCGTCATGACTCCATGTTCGACAAAAGGCTCGTTCTTCATGGCTGTCGTCGTCTCGTCCTCCGAGGCACAGAGGACTTGGCGGACAGGTTGGTCATAATGATGTTCCTTCCAGAATGCATGATCTCGTAGATCATGGCCAGGGACGCCCATGACAGCGCCCTCGCCGTAGTCGCCCAAGACATAGGGCGCCACATAGACTGGCAGCGAGACTTTAGTGGCATCTGGGGTATCCTCATGATAGGCAAGTGGGTTAATAGCCCGCAGGTGAGGCAGCAGATATCCAACCTTGGAGTCTGGGGGCAGCCCAGGCATGGTGTCGAGGAAGGCTTGTAGCTCAGGGTCTGCTTTTGCAAGTTGAGCCACAATCGGATGACTAGCTGCAAGAGCTATGTACTGGACACCAAACAGAGTATCGGGGCGAGTTGTAAAGACCTCGATAGCAGCATGAATGTCATGACCCATGGCCAAGACAGGAAACTTGACAGAAGCGCCAATCGATTTACCCAACCAGTTCTTCTGCTGAGCCAGAACTCGTTCAGGCCAAGCGTTTTCCTTGGCGAGGGCATCCAGCTCCTCAAGGAGGGCTTCGCGGAACTCGGAGATGCGGAAGAACCACTGCTTCAGCTGTCTCTTCTCGACCTTGGCACCGGACCTCCATGAGCAGCCATTGGCATCTACCTGCTCATTCGCCAAGACAGTCTTATCAACAGGGTCCCAATTGACCTCTGCCTCGGCTTGATAGGCAAGGCCTCGTTCATGTAACATTAAGAAGAGCTTCTGGGTGTGTTTGTAGAACTTGGGGTCGCAAGTCGCCAGTTCCTGATAGGTGTTAGCCCGAGGTTAGTCCTCCAAGATAGCAGGCAAAACGCACACGATCCCAATCCCAGCTTCCATTCATGAGCTCCAATTGCTCCTTCATCTTGGCCATGTTGCTCGTTGTCCAAGTTCCCGGAGCGATGCCCCGTTCAAGGGCGGCATTCTCAGCAGGTAGGCCAAAAGCGTCCCAACCCATGGGCAGCATCACTTTATCACCCTTCAACGTTCGAAATCGAGCGACGACATCGGCAATTGCGTATACACGCAGGTGGCCCAGGTGAAGCGTCCCAGAGGGGTATGGGAACATGGGTAGGACATAGTGGTTGTCCTGAGCTTGAGCAGCATCCTCAGCCTTGCCAGATTCCTTCCACCTCTTGCGCCACTTCTCATCCAAGGCAGTAAGATCGACAGCATACCATCGTCGCGAGAGGGTCTCAAGAGTTGTCGTCTGAAGTGTCGTCAAACGCGGCCGGGTGGCGCTCCGGATAGAGTTCGATATAGCCGGCAAAGCCCGCCGAGCCGCGGCGCAGCTCATGAGCCTTCCGTGCAGCAGCGGCATTGGAACGTCGGCATGATGCGAAGGGGCATCAATGGGAGGTAGAAGCCGGTCAGTGTAGGAGCTTACACTGGTAGAGTTGCGCAAGAGAAGAGAGGCGTAACCGAGTATGAGAGACAGCCGAACACGCGAGCCGTGCAAAAAATCAGAGCTCGGGCCATGCCGGTACTTGGGTCACAGTGTCCAATGGGCGTAAATGGGCCCTGCATGATACACGGACCCAGGTACCGCGCTGGCAACGGGAATCGGTGCGTCATGTTATGGCTCTGTTCCGGCAGCCCCAGGCGCCAAACCAAGAACGGACACTGAAGACCGAGAGACGGGACACCTAGGCTACCTTCTGAACCCCGCTATCAGATATGCCCCGCCAAACAAAACTCGTCCATCCCAATCCCATCCCCTCCAAATGAAAACCAGTTCAAAGGAAGCCAGCCGTCTTATTCTCCGAGTTATCCCCTTGGACTGAGGCTCTTGTCGGAGGAGAAGCCAGACGATTTCAGATAAGAGAGGCCCGGATCCTCTTTCCTCGATCCCCGCACTTGCCTTTGGACTCGGTCGAAGCTTCCTCCCCCGTTTGACTCGAGTAAAACGGCCCCCGCCGACGATATCCGCCCAACTGCAGCGCCGACGTCCGACATCATACCCGACTCGAAGCCTCAAAGACGCCGACCACAATAACAACAGCCGTTGACCTCCTCTATCACTATGGACAAGATCACGGACCGCATCGCCGCTCTGCCGGCTGATGGCAGCTACTTCTCTCTCGAGTTCTTCCCTCCCAAGACCGCCATGGGTTTCTCCAACCTTCGAGACCGTCTTCATCGTATGGAGCGAGCCCTGCGACCGCTTTTCGTCAACGTAACCTGGGGCGCCGGAGGTAGCACCTGGCAGAAGTCGCTGGAGCTGGCCGAGTTGTGTCAGAGGGAGGTGGGGCTTACAACCTGTCTGCACCTGACATGCACCAACATGAGCAGGAAGCTCATCGACAAGGCGCTGGAGGACGCAAAGGCATTGGGAATCAGGAACATTCTGGCTCTCCGGGGTGATCCTCCTCGAAGAGAAGAGTATCGCGACCCGGATGACTCGGAGGATGACGGTGGCCAGGACTTCAATTGGGCGGTCGACTTGGTCAAATACATCCGCAAGACTCATGGCGACTACTTCTGCATTGGTGTGGCGGCATATCCCGAGGGGCATGCCGAGGAGAGCCACCCCTTGGGTCAGAGCTTGGAGCATGATCTTCCTTATCTTGTCCAAAAGGTCGAGGCCGGCGCCGACTTCATCATGACCCAGCTCTTTTTCGATATCAAGGCCTACGAGCACTTCGAGAACACCCTCCGCGACCACCCCAGTGGTGTCTTCAAGACCCTGCCCATTATCCCCGGACTCATGCCGATTCAGAGTTACCAAATGATCAAGCGCACAACCAAACTGAGCCACGCCCAGATACCCGATGATATCATCTCCCGTCTTAATGCCGTCAAGGGAGATGATGAGCGAGTCAAGATGGTCGGTGTGGATATCGTCGGCGAGCTGGTAGAGAAGGTCAAGGATATCAAGAGCAAGACACCAGGTCCCCAAGGCTTCCACTTCTACACACTGAATCTCGAAAAGGCCGTGTCCTTTATCCTCGAGCGAACAAACCTCATCCCTGAGCCTCCAGAGGACGAGGAAGCACTTGTGGTGGACGATGTTATTCCCATCCCCGCCCTCCAGGTCAACGGCAGCTCCAACCTGCGCTCCGGAAGCCACTCTCGGTCTCGGGCCTCAAGACGGCACTCATCGGTGGGCTCGGATCCTCACAACCGCGTCATTGTGGGAGACCGACCAGCCACACACCCCGAGTGGGAGGCCACTGGTCAGGAGGCCGGCGTGCGCGCCGAGGCCATCAACACCCGCGCCAACACTCTGGCCATCTCGGAGGGCGAGGGCGTTCTGGGCCGCGAGGCCACGTGGGATGACTTCCCCAACGGTCGTTTCGGTGACGCCCGTTCTCCAGCCTATGGTGAGATTGACGGTTACGGTGTGAGCCTCCACATGTCCATCACGCAGGCGGTCAGGCTCTGGGGTCACCCCAAGACACGGCAGGACATTAATGACCTCTTCGTCAAGCACATCCAGGGCCAGCTGTCTGCCATTCCCTGGAGCGAAGAGGAGCTACTCGCCGAGAGTTCAACGATCCAGCCCCATCTCCTGCAGCTTAACCAAAAGGGCTGGTGGACCGTTGCCTCGCAGCCCGCCGTCAACGGCCTCCGGTCCAACGACGGGACATTTGGCTGGGGCCCGCCCAATGGCTTCGTGTTCCAGAAGTCATTTGTTGAGTTCTTCATCCCCACGACGGAATGGAGCGTGCTCAAGGAGAAGCTCAACTCGTCGGAGTTGTGCGACTCGGTGTGCTTCTACGCCGGCAACGCAAAGGGAGACATTGTGTCGTCGGACAATGGCGGTCACGTGGACGGAGCGTCGGGGGCGGGACCGAGCACCAACGCGGTAACGTGGGGCGTGTTCCCGGGCAAGGAGATCATCACGCCCACGATTATCGAGGAGGTGAGTTTCCGAGCTTGGTGCGAGGAGGCGTTTGGCATCTGGGGGGAGTGGGCCAAGGTGTACGGGCGGGGGTCGGACAGCGAGAAGCTCCTGAGCGGCATCAAGGACGAGTACTGGCTGGTTAACCTGATTCATCACGACTTTGTGGAGAAGGATGCCCTATGGCAGGTGTTGTCGAGTTGATTGGTGATGAAGGGGGATGTACATAGTACAAGGTTACACTTCAAGTAATACAAAAGCGTAAAAAGTGTCGAGTCTGTCACACATCAGTGGCACGGTGAGCATTGGGTCATGTCATGTCAAGACTCGGTTCCTTTACTGTCTCGATTCCCTAGCTAATCCTGCTACACACGCCGTAATTTTCATTCCCATGGCCTCCACCTGCACAGTCAACAATAGTTAGATGTGAAGGAAGACCTGATAAACCGCCCAAGATAAAAGTACCGCGTTCGCACTCGTGGATCTGCGTGAGAGATCCTGGTATATAAACCGTTGTCGTAAAAAAGAGAGAGAAAAAAAAATGAGACGCAGAAGATTAATGAATGAAAAGAATGTTCTCATCGTGGACTCATGTTCCTTTGTTGGGGTATCTGCGAAAAGGGGGGTCGAATGGCCATGTCGCAGAAATGAAAAGGGGGGCATCATCAAAGTTGAGATGCAACAAAGCGATAATGTCGAAATAGCCATCATGTTGTTGTTGTTTTTTGCCAAGAATTAATACGGTACGCGGTGCTTTTTTTGGTTTCTTTTCCCCGGGGGGATTTTTTCTGCTGTATGGTACAGTTTTTGTTGTTGTTTGATGCCGAATATTGAGCTGTTGTCGATACTCGAAAGGAGTACTCCGTAAACAGGTTCATTTATTCAGATCAAAACCCAGCGCCGTCGAAGCCTAGATCTCTCCGTCGCCGGCGTCGTCCATGTAGGCCGGCTCATCGTGGCCCAACCCAAAGTAGCTGTTGTTGCTCAAGGTGAGGAAGTCCTGGAAAGGGTTGGGAGCACCCATGAAGGCGCCCGGGCCAGATGCGTGAGCGGGCACGAAGCTACGGGGAAGGGGCTTGCGCTCGACTTCGGCAAAGATGGATGCGGGACGGACAACGGTAGGGAGAGGGGGCGCGGCGATGGGAGTTGGGAGCTCCTCGGGGGACGACCCGCTGCTCAGGGGCATCTGCTGCTGCTGCACGGCGGCTTCGGCGATGGTAGCGGCGGCCTTGACGGCAGCAGAGCGGGAGGGCGTCGCTCCGCGGGCAGCAGGACGACCGGTGGTCTTGACGCGCTTGGAGGGCGTAACGTCCATCTCGTCAAAGTTGAGCTCCTCGTCGTCCTTCTCGTCGTCGGAGAGAGAGCGCTTGATAGGGCTCGAGACAACAGGGACGGTGACCTTACGCTTGGCGCCCTTGCCGGAGCGGCTGCCGGGCTGGCTCCGCGAGGGAGTCGGCTTAGAGGGCGTGCCGGGGCCGAGTGAGGAGCCTGCGCCGAGGGAGAGGCAGTTTGCCACGTCGCCACCGTCGTTAGCAGTCTGACGGAGGGCCTCTGCGTCTTTCTTGATGGTGCGGAACTGGAACTGGATGCCATCCGCGGTGGACTGTCCAAAGTACTTGGCAATGTCTAGGAAGAGAAGTAGTTAGCATGGGAGGAGTCAGATGAGAGTGATGAGAAGTGAAAGAGTGTGTATGAGAGCAGGGGCCAGAGGAAAGCCGTACTGTTCTTATCGACGGCTCCCTGAGTGGCAGGGAGAATGTTCTCGTCGGTGGACAAATCCTTGATGTCGAGATGGCGCGCGCGGGCCTCGAGGATGACGTTTGCCTGGGCACGCACGCGACGGAAGCGATGGTTCAAGGCATGCTCAGTCATGTCGGAGCCGTAGCAGGAGACAATTTCTGCGCCGAGGGAAAACGAGAGAAAAAAAGGGTCAATCCTCTGAAAGGGCTTTTCACGCGTGAGGGGAGAGGGAGGGCTTGGGGAGGCATGAGAAGAAAAAAGGTGGTGTATCTTACCCTTGTAGTTCCACTTGACCTCCGGATGCGCAGCGACGATGGCGCGGACCATACGGGCCTGGGCCTCGTAGGTCTTGTAGTTTGCCTTGGAGTTTGCGGGGGGCATGATGATGATCTTCCTGGTGATGCTTGTCAGTGACGGTTGAAGGGTTGGAGTTTGCAGGCTCAGCTTTGGCCCAAGATGAAAGGATGAGAGTTGACTGAAGTTGAAGAGACGAGTTATGAAAAGAGGACTTGGGCAATACGCGACAGAGCCAAATAGAGGATATCTCAAAGCCTCAAACGCGACGATGATACTGACCTCAAACCGGCAATAAGATGGTTGGGAGAGCGCAAGCTGCTTGTTTGACGGTTCGATATCGCCGTGTGGGTGAAGGGAAGAGAGAAGGTAAACAGGTGTTGCGAAGAAACGGAACCTCGACTAGAGCAGTAAAAAAGAGAAAGGAGAGTACACGTCAATGACGCAATCAGAAATGAAGGGAACAGAGCTTGCCTAGCAAGAGCCCGTTTGCAAGAGGTGAATGAGCGTGTGAGAGTATAGAAAGAAGAGAGAGTTGTAGCTTGCTCGCGTTGTGAATGAGAGAGAGGTTAAATAGGGCAGATGAATGACCTCACTTGAGGCAGACCGTCTCTGATTCACGAATGATATAAAAGAGGGGAACGAAAAAGAGGAAGGAACACGGGATGCTTACTTGTTGAGTTTGAGACTATTGCTCTGTCGTTTCCGTGAGGCTGGATAACCGTTAAAGGTCTCGAGTTAAACGCTGGCGGTTCCAGTTGCTGGGCGACGCGGGGTTGTGCATGAACGAAAAAAGCAAGCAAGCAGCCGCAGCGGGAGGAAACCTTGCTGCTAAACCGGATAATAGAAGACTTGAGGCTCTAATAAGTAGATCGCTGTAATGAATAGTTGTTTAGGTTGCTTCTTTTTAATGTTGAAAATACTCGAGATTGAGAATTGCGGTTGTTTTGGCAGTTGGGAGTAAGGACGGGAACACGGGCCAGAGACGGGCCACTATGGGATGACAGCTAATGGATGGCGGAAGCAGCGGAAAGAGTCCAGTATTAAAAGACAGGTCAATGTGAGAAAATACTATTAGAGGTATTTCCTACTATTAAGAGCGCTTCATAAAAAGAACGTAAGTTAAGAGATAAAAGTCCGGTGGCTGGGAGTCTCTTGGTGAGAGGTGCCTGGTGGTGAGATTTAGATAGTGCGTGACTTGAACAACGGATCATATAGGCCACGACAGATGTCAAAAACAAGTCAAAGAAATATGAGATATCAATTCTGATATAATTATACTTGTAATTAATTATGTACTTTATATCTCGCTGCGTGTGTGATGGCGAATATCTAAACGTCTATATCTAGTTCCTGGTGGTAGGTACCCCGCTAACAACAAGTAACGGCGGTCGCATGTGGAGGTGGTAGTAGTGGTGGTGACACTTTGCTGGTCTTGTTTCAGAAACAAGCCAAGACTCGAGAGCCAAGATCAAGAAAGAGCCAAGACCCGGCAATCGTGGAAGGATTGTCCCGAATTGTGGACCTTCAACTTCATCGGAGCAGCCGAGTCAAGACAAAGAATTCCTGGCCCGTCGAGTCCGGTCTGAGACTCGGCTCCGTCTTCTTGCCCCGTCTCGACTCCGGCTCCGACCAGCCAGCTCGACTCAACTGTTCCTGAATCCAACTCTTCAGCACGGTCTTTGCAAGTCGACTCGGCTCATCAGCACCCCATTTCAATTCCATCTCTTCCTCATCCTTTCGTCTCCCTCTTATCGTGGTCGTAAACGACGGCTATCCTCGCGGCTCGTCACCGTCGCAGCTCTCCTTTGGTATCGCAAACCAGAACTACTACCATCACCATGTCATTACATCGTCTATAATAAATAGTGACCCTGGAGAGCGCCTACTCGGTCTGCTCCGGATCCATAAACGGCGCCGGCCGCCGGGTCGGGGTGAGGCTCCTGCTATGACTCCGTGTCGTCGCCCGGGGGGCATCCCACTCCTTCATCGGGTGCTCCTTGACTGCTGTCTGCATCTCACGGCTGTTGTACAGCAGGTACTGGAACCCGAGGAAGAAGTCGCACGAAGCCTGGAACATGCCAGAGATCTTGAATGCCCACGGGATCTCCGACTTTGCCGTAAAGAACCAAAGCAGCTTCATCGTGTCTCCGCCGATCCACGACGCCAGGACTGACAGTCGCAGTCCCGTCGAGGACTTGGACCGCCAGTTAACCAGAATCTGCGGGATGGGGAGTGTCGCCTCCACGCCGAGTCCAATGTATCCAATGGCGTTTGCGTAAACAGCATAGAATCCGGGCATCTGAGAGAGGAGCATCTCGAGGACGAGGAGGGCGCCGGCGAAGTACACGATGGCGTGCCAGTACCTAGTTATCAATTAGCTCCCCAGCGCTCATCCGAGGATCCCGGAGAAGATACCAACCTTCTAGGTGACCGCCACTGCCAAAAGTTATAAGGACGCTGGAAGCCAAACAGAGTCTCGTCACCGCCGGCAAAGGGGAGACCGGCCTCTCCGCCCTTGGAGGGCGGGGGCGGGCGGTAGTCGAGTGCAACCTTGAGCAGGATGACTTGGACGATGATCATGAGCAGCGACTGCAGGAGGAGGCTCGTATCGTATTGGGCATGGGGCCAGTAAAAGATCCTGTAAATTCGGGGAAGCGCAGGTCAGCCACGTGTCGCGCCGAGGGAGAGGGAAAGATCCAACCTCAGCAGGGACGCGACGAGCATGATGAGAGGGATATCGAGGGAGAAGCCGGCGCTCGTCTTGCTCTTATACATGGAGATAATCTGGTCGCTGTACGACAGGACGGGCGACATGACGATGAAGAAGGGCGCCACCCAGGCCGTCAGCTCCATGACCCAAGCCATGATGTCTTGCTGCATCTTGACGGCGCTTCCTGCAAGCCTTCAGAGATGGATCGGGCGCAATGGGTGTTTATCGATGCGAGCGAGGGTCGAGGACGGAAGCGGAGGACGCGGGACGGAGATAAGGAGAAGGCCTGAGGCGATGACGACAACCTTCCTCCGGGCCGGAAAGGGCAAGTCTCGTCTGGTTCGATGGATGGATGTAGTTATGGCCCGGGATATGTAAGAGCGGAGAGACACGATGGTAGGAGAAGAGAGGAAGAAAGAGAGACAAGAATGGATGCAAAAGGTCTAAAGTTGGCGAGGCGTCGAGCGGGCGCAGGGGGTAAAGGAGACGGCGCCCAAGCAAGACACAAGCCAGTCAAAATTGTCGCGGGGCTTCTCTGAATTCTGGAAGAAATTAATACGGGCTGTGGGGCGCACACCCAGAGTTTCAGCGGGCTCTTCTCCCAAGGTCTCAGTGGACAGGGCTTGGCTTACAGGGCATGCGGGCAGTGCTTGGTCTTCCACAAAGCGCCCCCTTTCACGGGCCGGGGGATGATGGGATCGACCTACGGCACTTGAGCCGCAGCCACTGAATGTACGAGATCCAATGGGAATCTAGACAGATTCCCACATTCTCATGCCGTCGATCCGTTCGGTTGGGATCCTGTTTCCCATTCCTGGCTGGATGCTCAGACCGGATTGGTCATTCTCACAGAGACACACGCAGAATCCTGTCTCCTTTTTTTCTTAGTTTTTTATCATCAGTCTGTAACGCGCAAGTCGTGGCTTGAATTGCCTTTGGCCACGATAAGCCCTATGTTCGAGAGCACACCTCATCCTTACGTCGGTAAACGGCGGAAATTGCTGCGGAGCTGATGCGGTATCTTTTGCAGTGGTTCACCAAAGAGAGACAGGGGTGGTCGCACATGTGGAAGGTGAACCCTTCATTCAAGACAGTCCAACAACCACACGTGACTCTTTTCCTATCTGGGATCATCAACGGAAGGAACACTGGTTGTTTGTCAACCAACATGTGAACCCACACCAACAATCTCTCATTCACAGGCCAACATACATAGTCTATCTTGTCCATCAACTCCAGTTTACCACCAAACCAAACCTCATTCTACTGACGACCTTGCTGCTCCTTGGTGATCTCGTCAAGGCACCCCGCGCTGGCCGCAACAAAGCCAAGATACGTCAACGAAGGGCTCACAACCCGAGACGTAAACTCCGGGTGAGCCTGGACACCAACAAAGAACGGATGGTCCTTGATCTCAACAACCTCCATCCGCTTCCCCGTCTCGTCCTTGCCGATGAAGCAAAGCCCCGCCTTCTCGAGCTCCTCGATATAGTCCGGATTCACCTCATAACGATGCCTATGCCGCTCAGTCATCGTCTCGGCCTCGCCGTATAGGGCGCGAAGCTTGCTCCATCTGCTATCCGGCGTAAAGTGCGTCTTCTTCTCGCCGAGTCGCATCGTGCCGCCCATGACCTCCTTGGATGATTCGGGCATGAAGATGACGACGCGGTGTAGGGCGACTGCGTCAAACTCCTCTGACGTAGCGTCCTTGTAGCCGCAAAGGTTTCTCGCTGCCTCTACCACGGCCAGCTGCATTCCCAGGCAGATGCCCAAGAATGGGATCTTGTGCTCGCGGGCCCACTGCGCTGTCTTGATAAGGCCTTCACTGGATCGAACTCCGAATCCTCCTGGAACCAAGACTAGGAAGTGTCAACGATGGCAAACAGTACAAGTTTAACCGTGGCTGAGGAATCTCGCGGCCAGGTCAAGAGGATATGAGCACAAAGTCTACTTACCACCAGAAACAGCAGTCAGCTGCGACCAAGCCTTGTGATACTTGGGCGAGTCACCCTCCATCATAGCTTCTTCCAGATGGTCCGCATCAATCCACACGAGGTTGAGCTTCCGGTTGCATCGCATTGCTGAATGCTCCAAGGCCTTGAGCACAGAAAGGTAGCCTGGCACGTCCATGGTTAGAAGTTGTCATCAAGAAATGCCATTGAGAGTGAGAACGGAGAGACACTTACTATCAGGTAGCGCCGTGTACTTTCCGACCAAGGCGATATCGACCGGCTCCAGATATGGCTTCAGGGCGACAGTCTTCTTCCACAACGCCCACAAGTCTGCACCTTGCTTGGCCACGGTCTCGGAAAGAGTCAGCTCATCCAGCATCAACCCTTCAGCAAGGCGATCCCGCAGGCCCTGTTCCTCCAAAAGCAGGGGGACTTGGTAGATGGACTCGATATCTCGGACCGTGATGACCTGCTCGTCCTCGACCTGGCAGCTTCGGGCAATCTTGTCGACTGTGGCATCATGGAGAGCCCGCTCGCAGCGGCATGCAATCTATACAAGACATTAGCCATGAACTTGGCAAGTTGTTACAACACTCACCAAGTCTGGGATCAGGCCAGCACTTCGCATCGTCTTGATGGCGTGCTGGGTTGGCTTCGTCTTTTCCTCTCCATGGATACTGAATAGTGTCAGTCGTCGCTCCAGACGCCACCCAACGGAATTCTCACATGGGCACATATGACACATGGATGTTTATAAAGTTTCCCCTTCCGACCTTGTGTCGAAACTGGGTCAAGGCTTCGACAAAGGGCATGCTCTCAATGTCACCAACTGTGCCGCCCTGTGTACAAGTTAGGGGAACTGGCTAACGAGCAGCAGAAGCACTAGAACGTACCAATTCAACTGATAAACAAGTCAGCAACAACATTCGTGTCAAAGGCCAAGTATAACCTACCAATACAGACGTCGGGTTCTTCGCCACTCTCGTCAACCGGGATCTTTGCGACACGCTCAACCCAGTCCATGATTTCGTTCACAACGTGCGGAACAACCTGAACGGTGCGACCCAGGTAGTCCCCTCTCCGCTCTCGCTCAAGCACGGCCCTTGACGAAAGCCCCGTGTTAGTGTGAGATTTGAGCGGCAGGATACGATGTGACTGACTTGTAGATCTTTCCGGTGGTGATATTGCTCTCCTTGGTTAGATTGAGGCCAAGGTAGCGTTCATAGTTGCCCAGGTCGAGGTCAGACTCCCTAAAACTGGTCAATACAGGATGGGGTTAGCTGGGGGTGGTAAGTTGCATACCCTCCATCTACATGGCAGTTTAGTTAGTTCTATGCGAATCATGATGTAGATGACCAGGGATGAAAGTTACCTTTGAGAACAAAACACTCTCCATGTTCAAGTGGTCCTAGGGTCCCGGCGTCTACAATCATGTGAGAAGGCGGTTCTGGCTGGATGTCGAGGACAGGCCATACCTTGGTTCAGGTACGGGTCAATCTAGAGGGTTAGTAATGTCAACTGACTTGGATCAAGACTAGCATATACCTTGATTGCCTATAGCCTTCATTGTTAGCGCATGAGCATGAATGCAGCCAGGACTTGACTCTCATACCGTGACTTTGAGTCCTGTTGTCTTGAGCAGAAGCCCAGAGGAGGAAGCTCAACAAGGTCAGCTGGGAGTGAGAGCTCAGGTAAGTGGTATTCCATACCGATGATCCCTATAGATACACCATGTCAGTGATATCACAAGATTTGAGATGAAAAATTCGAGAGAATGTGAAGAACCTGATCTTCCGGCGCAAAGTTCATGATAAGTCGCAATGAGACGGGCTTGGAAACACTTAAAACAATAACAAGGGGAATACCTTTTCCAATGCCGCTGATGACACCGCCGCTTACCAGGACGTACTTCATCTTGGCGACTCGATCCAGAGGCTCAAATATCGTTGGAGATGGTGAAATGCCCTCCAAAGGTTTTGTAGGAAACCTGCTTCTCGGCGGGAGCCATGGAGTTGGTAGGTGCCCCGCCGATCCGGCGGATGACCTTGGACCCCCCCGGTACCTTGGTACAGTGTGCGCTAGCGTTGTCTGCACGGTACCTTATCGACTCACATCCCGGTTCATTCCCACGTGGTGAGCTTCATTTTAACTGAGTTATTTCACTAGAGGAAATAAGGTGAATTGATGGGTATTGATGTAGTTTTTATAGGAAGCAGCACTCTCGTGTGAGGCCATTTCACTCACAACTCAAACTATATAGTTGCCTCGTGGCGCGCATACTGTCCGTCAGAAACTCATGATATGCCTGCCCAATGGTACAAGCAAGCGCCTGAGAGGAGATGAGGGCGATGGTTCTGTGAGTCGGCGTTATTAAGTTAAGATGGCGGATTTTATGAGTTATTTTAATAAGACAGGTCTCATGAAATCAGTAACCACACTGATAAACCTCCTCTAGAACCTGTAAACCAAATAGTTGACAACCAAAAAGCAGAACCCAGAAACATACCCATTGATATACACTCATCATCCAAACATGTCTCAACATACCAACAGACTACGCCTCCTCCCCAAGCATAAACCGCACACTAGCCCTCGTAATCCTCTCCACAACCTCAAGCTCCCCCTCCCCCCTCGGCGCATAAACCATCACGAGCCCCGTATACAGCATCCTCCCGCTCAGCGGATGCCTCTGGCCCCATCCCCTCTCCAGCACCAGCTTCGCGTCCTTGGGCGCCAGGTTCAGGTGCATCGACCCGTCGCTCGCGTGCATGTGCGCGACCTCCTTTCGCGCCCACCAGGCTACCGGGTGGAGGGGTGCTTCGTCGGAGGCGATGAAGAGGGCTGGGCCGCGGGCTTCGGCGAAGGATGTGGCGATTTTTAGGTTGGTTGGGGAGGATGATACTAGAGATTCGAGGAATTCGTGGTAGCGCTGTGTAATGGTTAGGTTTTCGTGTGTTTATCCAAGATTCAAGGTGGTAACTCGCCTTCTTCAGCTCTTCATCTGCCAAGTCTGTCAACTGGCGACTAGGAACCGTCCAGCTACCAACCTCTGGCCTAGGCGATTGCCGCACAGGAACATCATCTTCACTCAAAAACGCCGAGCCGGCGTTCGGTCCCGCCTCTCTAATCGCCCTCGCACCGTCGTAGCAGCTAGTGTGAAACACCTCCTTGGTGATGGGTCGCAGGCAGAGCTGGATGAGCCAGCCAAAGACGTTATGAGGAACACCGCCGGGTCCAATCCTGATGTACTCGCGGTAATCTAGGACCGCGGCACGGAGCACGGGGACTCCGATAAAGGTTGCTGCCAGTGCTGTGACGACTACGCGTTGGTTGCGAACGGCGCGCTGGAATAGGGATTGGAGCTGAGACGTCATTATGGTGCTGTCCATGTTGAGGAATTCGCGATACGATGGTCTTGAATAAGAGTTTGTTTGAGTACGAGTGTTAAATATCTGCCTTGTGATCCGGAGTCTGCGACATCGTCATATGTTAAAGTCCGGGCGGGCGTTGGTGACGTTGGTTCGGGAGCGTTCGGATTCGGGCATGACGCTCGACCGGATTTGCCCCGCCCCGAAAACCGAAGTCCGCTCCGAACGGTCATTAACACGGAGTATTCTACTTGCCCCGGACGGCCCCCACCGGGATCCGGGCTTCCCGGTGACACGGAGGTGCAGAAAACGTCACGATCTCGGTATATCAGGGCTGCATGTCCCGGTGATGTCTATGTACAGGTATTGTATTCTGACGGAGTGTAGTTGGGCAGTTAATAAGGGGTAAATATACGAATACCTCCGTTGCTTGGATAAAGTAAACTAAAGTGCCATGTTCTATCATCTCATCATTCCAAAGCATCAATCAATCTATCCAGTGTTAACAACTCACACTTCTCTTTCAATTCCGTCATTCCAGCTTCACCTATCACCTTTCCCCTCTCTTTCGTTTTCTTACTCAATATCCTTCCCTCGAGTTGTGTCACGACAGAACCTCAAAGACGCACGTATGTTCAAAAAACACTCCAAGCCGCAACATTATCCCATCCCCATACTATCAGTTGCACTTCTTGCGCATACAGCGCTCCATTGGCCATCTATTACGGTACTAAAGGCGTCTACCATTCTCTCATCTACTACTAGGTGCTGCGTCGACCCCAGACATACCACTTGAAGAAGAGTGCAACTTCACGTCGTCGTCGGTACACTAGCAGACACTCAAGTAATTGAACTATCAAGTAGTTGGTTGGTTTAGACTGCCATCGAGGCGTTTGATCTGACCTAAGGGCACAGAGCCAGACATTCAGGGGGGTGTCATAGTAGTGGCAGTCAATGGAAAAAGAAAGCAGCAAGTCTTGGTGTCAGAGACATCCGGAGACGATACGGAGCAGTCATACAGTCTGCTTTACCACTGTCTCGCTTTGTGGCCGGTCATCTACTCTATATCTCTGCAAGCTGGAGGGACCAGCCGTAGACGTAGAGAATGACGACGCGGGCTTCACGGATCTCCTACCTTACTTCCAGGTATCACCGATTACTGTCACACTGCTTGCATGTGGTCTTTTACGAAGTCATTTATGTCTCCATGCTCCAGTCGGCATTGATTATCTTGACTGGGTGTTCGTGATAGGATGATTAAGCGCTTTAGTATAAGAACCTACCCCTATAGCCTACAGCTGGGTCGCATCATGGACGAATGGGATATATCCCCCCCGGGAATTGGTGAAGATCGGGATACGCAGAAGTACCGTGGCCGAGTCTTTATATCCACAGTCTGTATAGGGACTTGGTGACGTTGTATACGTATAATATGTATGACCTACGCCGAGTATACTCGTGTTCTGTGTTTGGGGTGAGCTTAAGGTGTGCCGAGATAGTCAAGGTTTCCAACAGGTAGTTTAGCTGTCTAATGTCTATTAACATCATGAACAATCTTAGTTGTACTGTGGTACATGCAAATCTACCTTGTGGGGAAGTGATGTTTGCTGATCTTTCAGAGTGTGTCCTCTTCAGCATGGTGTGTTGAGTCGATATGCTTCCCAGGTTTCGGTTGGGATAATATTACACGTCCAAATGATAACCACATCGCAGTCGCACCAGATGCAGTGCTCTTTGGCTAGGTTATTGTGGCCAACACGCTGCCTGCTTTGTGGATTGATAGTCGACCATGTGAAAGATGCAGCCTTTTGGGGTTGATGATACTACCTACCTAGACACAATGCCATGCCAGTCTGGAACGATATGCAAGTAGCATCCGACCGCAGACAACCTCTGGGTGTCACTACTTCTTGCACTATGGTGGTGTATATTCGCCAGTGTATGTGTTACACTGGAGATCAAGGCATCTCTACTCTATAGCGCTCTCCGTGGCACCATAGCCATATATCTCCTGCAACCACAACGCCATATTTCCATCAATGCCAATTAACATCCAGTTCTGATCAAGCAGTGTAACACGAGATATAGTTGAATAACCATGACACTCTGTAACTCAAGGCTCGGGTTTCACGAACCAGCAAGTAGTTCTCTGTCGTGTGCATGATCTGGTGATCCTCTCAGATATGCTGCTACCCTTGACCACCATCTCGGCATTTACGAGCACTGCCCGCCCAGTCTGTATATCCGGAACAATGGGCCAATCTAAAATAAGCCCCCAGGCCCAAGTGAAACGTAGAAAGTCAGGACGAGGGTTGGAACCAGACGAGTTCAACGCCATGGGATCACGTCGAGAAACACCCGAGTTCATGGGCTGGCTAACCTATAAGCGCCTGTGCTATCAGAATTGTCAAACTCACTCTACTTGCCTCGATGATCAAAATGTCAGGGTCCATTATTGACACCTGAAGTAAGTAGCCACCGGACAAGGGCTTGCACCGGCACATGGGAATTCTCTTCGAGACGGGGTCTTTCAGGGTAGTATCTCGAGCCGGCGGCGGCTTATACTACACTGCACCCCCTGGGCATCATCTCGGACTTTGCTGTTGCTGCCGCTGCCGCTGCCGCTGCCGCTGCCGCTGCTGCTGCTGTCGCATCGCAATGTATCATTCGGGTCGCCAACTCGCGCCGCATTCCTCATTCCTCGTTCCTTTCCCTTCCCTTGCACCCCCCGGCAGGCCGCGGTTATGAGCCGAGTCTAGGATGGACGCGCCCCCCCCCCATAGCAATAAGGTGAGACTTTCGGCATGAGTTCGCCAAAGGGCTTGGTGTCGGGAATCCCAGTGGAGCATCGTCGTACGCCGTCGAACCAACGCTGCTGACTGACGATGACGACTTGAGCGTATTGAGGTACGGTCTGTCTGTCAGTTTCGACTGCCGAGTAAATTTGCCCAGGCTAATGGGGTCCATCAAATCTAGAACAGCTCAGCCACCATGGGCTAACCCCCCCCCCCTGGTCAGATCTTTAACTGTGGGTTAGCCAATCTGGAGCTTCGGAGGTGCCAGAGATTCCACCGAAGTGGGCAAATTTACTGACTCGATGCGGTCCGTCCCTGTCTGAGGCTGTCAGTCGACGGAAAAGATTTACCGGGCGGGAGATAAGGAGTGGACATGACCCCAACACAAGCGTGGGCGTACTGCAGCCAGTCGACGTCGGCATCCGACGCCAAGACTGGTAGGGGATTTCTGTCTCAGTGTGAGACAATGTGAAGAAAGACAGAGAGATCCATTGTCAGAGCGAGCGCCCAAAGACCCGACGGGTACCCGTTCCGTCAAGGGACATGTCTGTCACTCGCCTCCATACTCCGGACTGTACCATACAATATGGATTACTGATCTCCCACGTATGTACCCTGAAGCATGCATGGGTATCAGCAACACGCGGCTTTTGACCGGACTTGATCCTCCCTCCCTGCTGACGAATTGTGTGTGACCGGCTTGGCACTGTAGCATCAACCCCCAACTCCTTACTCCTGGCACGCACGCATACGAACAACAACTTGACAATGGATGTCATGGCTTGCCCCGTCAAAGCCAAGATCAACCAGGTCAGAAGGGGACCAAGAAAAAAAAGAATAGAAAAAAAAAAAAGGTTTGCGGCTACGCCACCGATCTCCCCCTGCAGCAAGCATTAAAGAATCGCCACCGTCGAGACCAGACCAGACCAGACCAGCCAGACAGACCATCGGCCAGTTCCTAAATGGAAGGCGTCCCATGCAGCCGTTTCACGAAAAGTCCGTAGACTCGGCCGTTCAGCTGGGCCAGACATGCTGTGCTGTGCTGTGCTGTACTGTACTGTACTGCATACAGACGCATGTATGTAGGTACAGACACACTACTGTGCACATAATAGTACCTGCTGCTTGCATTGCAGGGTCATGACGGAACACGACCCGTGCGGCCCGAACGGGAGCCTCGGCGACGTCAACACTCAAAGTAGTAGAACCGTTGTGTGTGTGTGCGCTGATCTCAATGCACTCCCCACCGATATGGGAAAGAAATCAACCACAGCAGAGCCAACTTCCAACTTCCAAACCCAGGAAAAGGGTCATCGTCCTCGTCCACCAAGTTGCTCCCTGCGCAACCCCTGAAATCCTGATCCTGTTGCGCCGAGCAGGAAAGACGGGTTCCATGGTGGGTCGGATCGCATAAGCAGCACTCGACGGCGTGATTCTCGGCCGCGTCGGTGTGATATTGCATCTCACCTGCGCCAGCAGGGCACGCCGAAGGGCTGAAAAGGTAGAAAAGTTGGGTTGTGCATTCGATAGTGACCTGCCAAACCGACTTAGCAGGCACTCTAGTCGACATTTCGCCGAGCAACACCTCCAACGTACAGTACGTCGGTACGATGCATGTTACAGGCCCCTGGTGGCCGTGCTACGTTGTAGTAGGATGCCGTAGTAGTTAGTGGTGGTGATGTAGGCTCCCACGACGACAAAAAAAGCAAGCAGTTTGATCGAGGCGAGAGGCGAGATGCTCGCCTCCTGGAAGCATCCCTGGAGTCTCATCTCTGGACGCAGCGGCATCTCTGCATGTGGATGCCGGTACTTGTCGCTTGTTGCTTTTGTATCGGGATCCAGATCGGGTGGTTGAGCCGACGCCAGGTCTGAGGCTTTCTGTCACAAATGATCTAGAAGGCGACGCAAAACTGACCGGCCTTTCACATGTTCGCATGCACGCGGGGCAAGGATGGGGTCAGTCAGCCAGTCCGTCAGTCCTCCAGTAGGCCCGGGCTTTGTCCACACAAGGCGTCGTCGTGACTGGGATCTTGCAACTCCAAGCACATGATCCAGGGCTGCGGCTGGGGATATGACAGGATCAGAAGTGGCACAGTCGTCGATCAACGGATGCATCTCCATCGACAGCGGATCCAGGTACGGACAGATACAAGCTGTCTGTCGGGAGTAATGTATCCGAGCCTGACACAGTTGTTGGTCGCAGGGTCAACATGGCAGCTGGAGCAGCTTTTCGCATCCGGCAGGTCGTTGGTCGGTAACCTGATTACCCATGTTGTCTGTCTGTCTGTCATCCCGACCCTCGCCAGAGGAACAGTCGTGTGGGCATGTATGTATGCATAGGTAAACCTGTTAGACAGTTAATACAAATGTGCTAGTTGTGCAGGCATCATCGCGGGCAACCCTTCAGGCTTCAACAGACAAGTACCGCACCGTTGTCGATCCCAAACGAGCCCAGTACGAGGGGTTGGCCCAAAGCGGACATGGTGTGGTCTGTCGCGAACTTCGCGTCGACGAGCGAATGCCGCATTCGCTGGCTGAGACGCCACGCCTCCTAAGCTCCGATACCCCTGTCGCCCACCCGGCAGTACATCCTTACATCCATCTATAGCACAATTATCGTTGGTTGTACGTATCGCTCCCACGGACCCCCAAACTTGCTCTGGGCGGTCCCGCTTGGGAGGGAAAGACAACTGGAGACACTTGTTGGTACCAACAGCGTCGGTATGCTCGGTGGTGCTACCTGGACATTCCCTGTCTCTTCCCCTCACGATTAGACCATTAGGCTCACGGCGTCGAAAGACGAGGCGGAGGGACGGCTTGACAGTTTACCCTTCAATCAGCGACCGAGCTGCTGATGTCAATTCATGACCCCAACTCCGTTTCCTGTACCCACACGACCCCTGCTTGGGCCCTGAGTGCGGGTGTTGATGGGCCGAGAGCTGTCATGATGAGAGCCCTGCTCGAGGGCAATCACCTGGATTGGGATAACAGTTCGGTAGACAAGATGATTTGTTTCCGGCCGAGAGGCGATATGCCCTCGAGATCCTCTCGATTCCCCTTTTTGCCTCTCGTTTCGAGTCGTGCCGCACTCTAACCCTGGATTGCATCCACGTCCCGCGCAGCGTAGCGCAGGGTGTTCTTCCATCATCACCGAGTTGGGTCGACACTCTTGACAGGGCTCATTGAGCCTCTTGGGCAATCCTTCGAGAAGGGTTCTCGGCACGTGGGCGCACTGTCAAGTTTCGGGTTTTCGGAGTTGAGTTCACCATGCCCACAACCGCTTGGGGAACCAAAGTGGAGAGTTTTGGTCAAAGAGTCGAACCGAGGCGCCCATGTATCTTCTGCTCTTAATACCCTGATCCTAACATCTCGAGACCCTGAGATCCTCCCATCGTGGGAGGGTGGCATGACGGGGCTTGTTGGAATGTTGCGTCGAGCCGGTTGTTGGTCTCCCCTGGCTGCGGGCACTGCGGCATTGTGTCTGCCGCTGGCAAGCCGCAGGCGGCAGACGGAGTCCTCTGCAGGGACCAGGTTGAGCAGCCGGGCATGAAGAGGAAAGCGGCTGGGAGGGTTGTATAGCCAAGGAACCCTTGTGAGCCCCGGACTCTTCAGGGCCTCCCTGAAGATACAACGCGTGGCACTGGAAGGTAGCAGCCAGCGGGGGAGGCTCCAATGCTATCATGGAATCTCTCTTCCCCCAAGCCAGCTGCGCTGCCTCACCCCCCTTGCTTACATGAACTCGGTCTCGGGAGTTGCCAACCAAGATTGCCGGAAGATGCTCCTTTGCGACGTATGTCCTTCCGACCCTCCAGCCTCAGTGGAGTGATATAAAAAGGCACCGAGACTTTTGACTGGCTTCTTCCTCCTTGTGCCTTGACCAAAAAGGAAATCCGTCTAGATGGCTTGCGGCTATTGGCGAGTCATCAGAAGCTTAAGCCCTAGCGCGTTCCCGCTAATTGCAATGAAACCTGCCCGGCCACTGGCTTGCGCGCTTGGGGGAGACGGCGGCTGGCACATGGGGGATCCGCACTCGGTACTACAATAGACCGTTGTGCCGGCTGTTGTGCGACGTCGCGGAGGCGGTTGCCCACATGCTCGGTAATTTCATGATGCCACGATAGTGATCATCCTCTCGCCAGCCTGGGAGTCATCTCGAATCACTTTCTGAAACGGGTTCGATACTGCGTCATCACCCTCTGACGCTTTGCAGAATGACATGGCCCTCTCCATGGTGCCCTTGCTGAGTCATCTCTGACGGAGGGTTGAGTCCGGGTCAAGAGGCTCTAGCGCCTGGTCCAAAGATCGACGTTTGCCGCCCGCGGCAGGTCCGTCTATTTCCAGGTCCGCACTACCCAGCAATTGCCGGCTTAGTTTGGGACCTAGTCCGGACAGAGTAGGTTCTAGCGAGTTGCCCGCAACCGGTGTCGAGCTTTGATCGCGGCGCGAGGGCTGCGCGAGTGAGCGCATTGCCGACTCGACATGAACAATACCCTCACTCAATCTGTATGTTGATGCGTACCACGGCCATGCCGTCACCGTATTGTAAATTGCGAATGGTGAATTCGGCATTCTTCTGCCCCCGGAATGGTACCTTAATTGTCGACCTAAACGTGGATACGACAGAGTCCAACGTTCTGATTCGAAGACAGAAGCGAGGCCGAAATCCTTCGTGTCTGATTGATCATGATGTCAGCGCTCAGCCACAGCACAAGCCCACCTTCTCAAGTCGGCTTTTCCTTGCGACTGCCTGGTGCCACATTTCCACACGATCCCGTCGAGCTAGTGGCTTTCGAGGCAAGCAGCAGTGCTAAACTGCGCTTGGGTGTCCTGATGCTATGGGGTGAGGTATACAGTAGTGTTGACACTCGCCCAGCTGGCTAGACGGAACGCAATACCGAACCTGTATCCACAACGTTGTCAAGTGTCGATCCGCTCACTAAAACCGCTTTCATACGAGAGTTTGATTGCCATGGAGGACCGTCATTCAGATATGCAGTGAGCAGACCAACAGTTGTCAAGGCGATGCTGCCAAGCGTTATGACGAAAGGGCATGTTGCGACGAGGCGAGGTGCCCGTACAATTGGCGATACCTCGTGATGAGACAAGATCCTCGATCGCTGATAAGCGACCGTGCAGAGGTTGTCGCTATCAGAAATACACATCTCGGTCAAGTCATATATGAAACCATCAAGCCGTGTTGTTCAAGATATGTCTTGCAACAGCATTCTTCCTTTCCAGGCTCGAGACCTCGCCGGAGCTGACTCTGTGGGCGACGTTAGTGGATGAGTATCGAGATGTGATTGGCGTAGCTTCGCAGACACCGAGTCAAGGCAGGTTCTTCTCGCTCCCGTCGGGACCGAGAGCGCGCCAACGGTGTGGGGAGAGTGTGGTCACTGCGTGGCAGCCTTCTGCAAGCACGCCAGGGTGCTTGCAGCGTCTGGCAATAGCCAATGCCTGAAGAAGTGTTCGCTGTGCCCTCACACTTTTGGACCCTGGTACCCACGTTACACCTTGGTCCGAACATCCCGGCATTTTCTTGGCATCCCTCTTAGCGGCAGTTACCCGAGCTGGTACCATGGGAGATGCTCGGTGTAAGTCGAATGGTGGTGTCGTGTTCTTGATTCTGAGTGGAATTCCCGCAAGTGCACGACGGCCAAAGTGTAATGTTGCAGCTGAACGACTTGAGCGCATGTACAGCCTGATCCAAGGGGAGCATGGCGCACGAGGCAGGCGAATACATGCGGCACTTGGATTAAAAGGGGGCGGTAGCAATTAAACCCCTCATAGGCCCATAAACTGCAGGGCCAGCACCATCATCGGCATCTCAGGAGAGCCAAGACTCCATGTCCCATGGTCGTGGCGGTGGTGAGGAGCCTGTTTCCAACCAACCTTTCCCGATTGACGGTCGGGCGGATTTTTGAACCGAGGAAACATTCCTTGTGGGCTGATCTGGTTCGACTGTTGATCTTTACCGCAGAATGCCATGCTGCCGGGAGCTGAAACCACTTGTTCAGCCTGGGCGTCAACGTTACAGCATCTTTGACGGGTAGGCGATGCGAGAAGACAGAAGGAGAGCGAATTAACATCTGGGGAACTCGGCCGAGCGAGAGATGCCCAGGCTGTTAGTGTCCAAAACCAGGATCGGAGATGAAGCTGGATCAGGAAGTCGACAGAGAAGCACCATGCCAGATCCGCACCGCGGCGAAGTGACGGTGGATCCGGGGTAGAAGCCTCAAAGAAAGCAGAAGAGATGTGATCATTCAAAGGGTGGTGATCTGACAATGCGTATCAGCTACTACTGGCATTCGCTAGTGACTGAGATGGTTCGACACGCCTTTGGCACGGGCAGATTACCGAGGTCCTCAAGAGGCTGCCGTTCACCGTGCCCTGTGCTTTAATCAGCCACCTGTCAGCGGTCTCGACGCCAACGGGCGCCAGGAAGTCGACCTTTCGTGCATGGCAGAGTTGCTTGTGGTGTGGAGGCTGACGGTGACCTGGGACATATCAGCTCATCATGTCCCTGTCCCAAATCTAAAATTCGATCTTAGCATATCCTTGTCCATGCAGTGACTGGTCACCTCGCGAAAGCAGCATCCGAGCTGGGAATGTGTCCACGGAGGTCGAGATGGACCAACCATGAGCGTGGCAATTACACAGCCATTGCTTGTCGAATGTGGAGGCGAGGCGCCACGAGGGTGCGATTCTGCTCGTCAAACATGCTTGTTGCTCCCCGCATGTCGATGTCCGACAGCAAAAGTCGTGTGTGCCGCACAAAGGGACGAGACGATGGTTCAGACAACATGCGGCGTCGTCTGAGGCGCATCGTTTGGATGCCGGTGACTTTGTTTGGCATGTCTGGAGCAGATTCGCCTGGCCCCCTCGCATAGCGAAATGATACCCGGCGAAGCGTCCATGGCTTCGAGGGTAGACGCCTGCAAAAGTCTTGGCTCCCTTGAGCGCAAGTTCGGTAATGCCTCGTCTTTGTGACGGAGATCTAATGCGAGGCACTTCTGTCAACCTTGAATGTCCGGCAGTTTGTGGCACGTGCTGCCGATTAAACAGTTTGGCAGGTGCCACGGCTGACGGTTGATCCGACTAGGTAGGTACCTACCTACCTACCTATTTTCGTAACCTGCAATAACCCAGGAGAGCCAGTGAATTGCCATATCCAGGCAAGGTAGGCGTGATTGGCCCAATCCAAAGGGCGCCTGTACCTGGTGAGGCAGGTACGCAAGCACGGAGTGCGGAAGCACAATCCGCTGTCAGGGTACGACAGGAAGGTGCAGGAAGGACGCCGCCGGACCTTCCTCAGCTAATTACCTGTCCTGGCCTCATCCTTCATCGTCTAGCATCCATCCACCATCCATCCATAGCAACGGCTCCGCAGTGCCTGTGTGTTGGTGGCGCGCACTTACCCAAGACAACTTCTCCATCGAAAGCTGTCAACCGCGCACTTCTTTCGAACGATGCTGACGTAACAGTGCGTGCGGACGAAGAAAAGCAGGGGGCCGAAATGATTTCCATGCGTGCGCCTATTTCCGCAAGGGGGGCTCTGGCGTGGAGGATTCCGTCAGGTTGGTCGCTCACCATCCATTCCTCTAGGGCGTCATCCAACAACTTACACGGACGGGCAGTGACCGCCAAAAGAACACCGTGAGCGGCCAACGAGCGAAGGATGCCACGGCACTCTCACGAACCTCTCAAGGCTGAGCAATGAAGAAACGCTCTCACCTGGTTGCCGGTCTCTGACATTCTGACACTGACACCATGATGGACGCCTCCCGAGCCTCGTCTCCGCTTCTGGAATGACGACCAGACGACGAGGCACCGGTCGACATTAGCGGCTAAAGATCGTACGACTGCCGTGACGGGGCGTGACGATGAGGGCGCACCATTCCTCTTTAGGCGACATGTGCCGCACCCAGCCAAGACGTCATATGCGTGGGTCCGGGGACTAACGATCAAGGGTCACGGCCGGCACTGCGCGAAAAGCAATTCTCCCCACGGCGCTCAATGGAACCACAGCACCTCTCTGCAAGATGGTTGAAAGTCTATCGTCCCGCCTCGAGGATCGACGTGCGCTTTGGCAGCCGCCAGCGACAACCGCCGTCGAGGGTGTGGATGCATAACATGCATGCCTGCAACAGTCGAGCCTGTTCATCTTCAGCCGCTCCCAAGTGCATAATTTAAGAGGACAGGAGACGGGAATACGCGCAGAGACATGATGGTCATGGCGGCCTCTTGAGCCAAAGCACGGAGAGATAGATCCTTGCATCATCAAATCAGCGCCCTGGTTACCCCAAATCCAGTTCACCGTTTTCCAACATGGTAGTCTTATGCAGCCCGCCAGATTCGGGATACCCAAAAGCCGTGAGGGGTTCCTGTTGTCGCAGGGCCTGGCCTCCCGACCGCTGCATGCCGACCGACATTGGCTGAAGACGCCAGACGGTGACAGACGCCCTCTTTACCATGGTACTGGAAAGGCGGGTGATCATCGTCATGGCAAAACAGCCTTCGAGCGGACAATACCCGTCGCTGACACTGACGCCTTTGTTAGTTTCATGACCAGGCATCTCAAGCGTGCATTGCGCCCCACGAGTGCCGTTGACGAAGCAGATCACCCCTCTAGCTCAGGCTATATCGAACACGAGCCAGATATAGCTTCCGGGATGTAAACATGCGGAGCCTCGCCTTCAGGTCGGAAACGGTGTTGAAAACAAAGTCCGTTGCACTTATCAGGCACCTGTCCACGTCCCCCGCTCTTGGGACGATACGATACGGAGGTGCATCAATGATACGGGTAGAGAGAGCGTCCCACCTGAACTGAGGGCAAATCTCCAACAACTGCCAACAGCAGCTGGAGCACTGGGTCTTGAGGCGCTGCACCATCCCGCAGCCCACATGAATATGGCACCACTGCTCGGTAATCCCGCACTTGTGCGCTCTTATCTGTCTATCCCTTGAGCGTCATCACCAGTTCAGAGTTCACAACAACGAGAGCATCTGTGCTTCAGCCAGGGGACATTGGGGACCGATGCTTCGTGCCAGGCTTCTAGCGTCTTACCCCAATCTGCAGGTGAAAAGGCGAGCCAGCCAGTCAGGCCAGGCGGAGCGGCTTCATCCAGCCGCGATTGGCTCGAGAACGAGATCGCCCGTCTTGAGTTGACGAGCAAAGCCACAGAAGGCCAGTGCGTCTTCGTCTGTTCGCTGATCCAAGGCCCGCTCTGAGCTGATGATGGTCCCGCAGTGACTTTGAGCGAATCCAGGGGACTGGGAGACCTACCGACCCCGTCTCCTCTAGCGCAGCCCCGGCCCCTGACGGCAAGGATCTCTTGGGATAAGGCCTGTTGGCCCTGCGACATCTCTGCCGTCCGCCATGGCCCGTCATGGTCCGTCCCAGTGCCTCCTCGCCGGGCATGTTAGGCTGCCTCCTACCGACACCATCCACATCGTGTTGGTGCTGAGTGCCGGAGACTTGGTTTAGCTCGGTTCTCGAGTCTGTCCGCCATGTGCCCGGCCGTGGCTGCGCTCTTTCTGCCAGCAGACAGGATCAGTCCATGCGCCAGAGACCAACCCATATGGGCTACTCGTTCTGTATAGCAGAGCCTTCAAGCAGTCCCCGCGCGTTGGACTCATTCATGACTCTCTTGTCGCGCGGAGACATTTCAGACCCCGCGCTGACTTCCGCACACGCTTGATGGCACTCTACCCAGGTATGCCCGATCCACCATTGCCTGCCGGCACATGCATGGCGCGCGTGGTTTCATCAAGCATCGCATTGGCAAGGCAGTTGGCTTACTATACAGGAGGCATGTGCTGTTGTTCTGGTGCCCATCCCTCAGTTCTTCTACCGGCAGCGCCACAGCTCCCCAGCCATTGGGACTCGTCCCTTTGTGGAGTGTGACCCAGGACTGAGACGCCTGCGTCGTCGCCATCACGTTGCCAAGAGCAATGGTCTTTGACCATGGTTCGCGCCGCGCCAGCCCCAAGAGGCCAATACAATCTCGACCTGCCTCGCCTTCACGTCATCGGCTCTCGGTCTGCGATGGCACTGGGTTGTCTGTCGATGAATGTTTCGAGCGTTTACCTACGGATATTGACGGAGCGCACGTTCTCCCAAATGGCCTTTGACTCTGAGACGACTCTCGGTTCTTTTCCAGATGGGCTCGGAATATTCGAGCCCTGCTAGTCGGGTTTTACTCATTAGTTCCAATACCGGCGGCCCAGGGAGGAAGGTGTTGAGGCCCTGGACGGTAGCCCGTTGTCCCTCGCACGGATACCGTCCAGTCGTTCCGTGGCATTGCTCGCCTGGACTGGATATGCTGGCTTCGGCTTCCCGTCCCCCTAATCTGGATCAGGGATCTGGCTGACGCAAGGCGCCACCCCTAGGTAGGCTACCTGACTCTTGTCACCTCAGGAGGAGCCTCTGCGCTGGGTCCTCTTGGCCCGCCGGCCGCTTGCCGTAACGCCGGCGCCTGGGTCGCCGTGGGGAGGAGCCATGAGCCGTCAAGACATATCAGCCACACACACACGCCCCCAGACGACCTCAC
>JABFEX010000163.1:0-51337 GCA_013623515.1 Fusarium illudens
GGGTGGGATGGATGGAGTGGACGTGGACGTGGATGGATGCCCATAGCTCCGGGCTGCCTTACACCATCCACGGATCCATGGCATGGCCATGCGTCTCGTCTCGGGGTGACTCCCATGTCTTCAGTTCCAGGTCCAGGTCAACCGACTCTCTTCTTTCATTTCCATACTCTTCTCCATGACTCTACGATAAAGCATCAAACAACTTAGCGCATGACGATTTTCTTTATTCCCAACTCTGCACGATCTTTGGTTCCTTCATTTCCTTCCTTTTTTCCTATCCAATCTTATAGACTGAAAGCGACGAAGCTGGCCTACGCCGCTGCCCAACAAACTCCCTCACCCCGCCCTTTCTCTCATTCGCAATCACTCACTGCACTGACCTGACTGCAGCGGGCGGTACGGTACTTCCCCTGCTGTTAATCGACCCCTCGATCTGTGCGAGTCGCTCGCTGCTGGTTCCCTCTGGCGTCATTGCCCGCCTTTGACCCTCGACGCGACACAGGACGGACACAGACTTCGAATCTAGACAAGTGCCGGCGTCACCTCGACTCTATCTGAGTGAATCGATTTGACGCCTCCTTTTTGGCAACCACGTTCTGCGGAAACGCGAACGCTTTAGGGGCAGGAAACTGCTCCGACGCTTCTCCAAATCAGTTGAATGCCTTGTATGTTTGTACCTCTGGGTCCCTCCTTCCCCGGGCATCTTCCCGCCTGCCCGCTGCCTATCCCGCCCCTGGACAGCGCCTTGTCCTTGACTCCCGTCCTGCAACCCGCTCCCTTCTGCTTGCCAGGAGAGCTGACCATGACTCTTTCTCCAGCCTCCAAGAAGGACAGGAAACATGCCAGAGAAAGTGGCGGCATTGCCGCGGCCGTGACAAAACAAACAGCTGGAAAGTTCGCGTGAGTCCCTCCTTGGCCGCATGACTTGCCTCTTTATCACATAAGTACCGGGCTGACCCGTTGTCATGTAGCAACAGCAACAACAACAGCAAGGACAACGGCGGCACCAACACTGCCAGCACCAACAACGCCAGCAGCGGAGCCAGCAACAAGAGCAAGAGCTCTTCCACCTCTGTCGCTTCCACACCCCCGGCCGATACCCCCGAAATCAAGCCCTCTTCCGGCCCTGACAATGTCAACCCCGCTGTCTCCCCTATGCTGGCTGCTTTGTCCACCACTCCAGTATCTGCAAGTACAGCGCCGAGTATGAATAATGAATGGATGAGGAGCGGCATGGCCGGCTCCCCAGGCAACCTCATCAGCATCATGGGTGATTCACCTCCCACTCAGCCATCTTCTTATGAGGACTCCAGTCGACTTCATCACGGATGGGCTGCCCAGCGAGCTTACATGAGCCCTTCTCCCGCATCACTGTCTCCTCCCAATCATGGTCGACGGCCCTTGAGTTTTCAGATGGACGCCCAGTATCAGTCGCCCGAGACTCCACCACCAGGTGCACATTACCGCCGCGGCTCCGTCAACTCTCCTTTCCCTGGCTCGAGGATGGGAGGCCAACCTCCACTCCCTCATCAACCTCAGCCGCATTTCTATGGCGCTCCGGATATCGATCTCAACATGGAATCCCGTTCGGGTATGAAAGCCGGCGAACGCGGCTACTTCTTTGGCTTTGACAAGCTTCCCGAGTGCCCTGGCTTCCCTGCTAGCCCCGGCAACGTTGTCATTGCGGGCTATGAAGGCGGTCTCGATGTGTACGCCATTAGCAAGAGAGGCCTTGAGCCTGTGGCAAGTTTAAAGGGGCTGCGAGGGGGTGTCCGCCATGCCAAGATTCTTCCATGGACTCTGAACCACGATGCGGAATCGCTTTTCCCTCTCGTGGCGGTGGTCCTTCATGGTCCTGTACTGCCCTCAAGCACTCCTGGGTTGTCTGCTCAGGATGAGAGCGCGAGCCCCAGACCCGACGGAACAACGAGCCCACGGTCAATTTTCGCTCAGGAAGGATTTCAAGGACGCAAGCCTATCGATGCCTATCAGACTTCCGTCGAAATTTACTCGCTCAAGACAAACCAACCTGTCGATGTGCTTCTTCAGGCACCAAAGATTCACATCAACGCCGAGATTTCCGTCACAAACCCCATCTTTAGGCCTCCCCCGCCCAGTGGCTCCTTCACGATTCGAGCAGACTCTGGAACGCTTGCAGTGTGTTCAGGCGTCACCGGTGAATGCTGGGTGTATTTGCAACTGTTGGAAGAACAGAATGGCCACATATTTACGTGCGTCGGCAAAATATGGACCAGTTTACAGCAGAGCCATCGTGGCGAGGTGCCGGAAGAGGCCGATAAGTTGCGCCCTTCGTCCGCCCCCCCTGGACCAAACCCGCAAAGCCCTATTCTGGCTATCAATGGACGATGGATCGCTTACTGTCCATCGAATCCATCATCCCAGGTCTTGCTCGGAGCTCACGTGCCTCTGCCAATCTTTGGCAAGGCACCTGGTCTCTCCAGCGTCACGTCGCCGCAGCTTCCAACGATAACTGCATCGGTCGACCTGCCCATATCAGACAGTGTGGTCAACAAAATCATGCGGGAGACGACCCAGGAGCTGATCCAGGGTGCTAAATGGGTTGGCCAACAAGGTCGGCAGGCTTGGAACTCGTACTGGAATAAGTCGTCAAGCCCTCAGCTACAGCCGCAACAGGCTCGCTCTCCGCCTCAACACTGGGCTGGAACTCGGTCTCCCCATGGTGACCCCAGCCAGTTCCCGCCCACCCATGGTTCCGCTGGCCAGGCCATAGCCAAGGAGCCTGGTCTGGTGTCCATCATTGACGCTGAATCGCTCTCTGCTTCGTCCTCAATTCATCCAATCGTTGCGTTCTCGGCTCCATTGGGATGCAGCTATCTTTCCTTCTCTCCGTCCTCCTTGTCCCTGTTTACGGCCAGCAGCAAGGGAGATGTTCAGACGGTTTGGGACCTTCTACGTATCCAATATACCAGATCGTCCCCCCTCCAGGCAACGGTTACGCCAAACACAAGCACAGGGCCCCAGGTCCGCCAGATCGCCCAGTTCTCACGCATGACTGTCGCACGGATCGTCGACGTTGCTTGGACACAGGCGCAGGGCGAGCGGCTAGCCATGGTGACAGAGCGCGGCACTGTTCATCTTCTCGATATGCCGTCGAGCGCATTCATGTGGCCCGCTCCACGCCGTCGTAAAGCGGTTCCTGAGACCGGTATTGCCACACCAGAACAGACCAATACCGCCGTTTCGTTGGCCACGGGCGCCTTTGGTGCGGCCTACCAGGCTGCGAAACCCTTCGTGGGTCGTCCCCGTCGCAGCAGCGCAAATGTTCCCGGTGTTACTAGTAATACTCTCAAGGATTCTGCGGCCATGGGAGGAAGGGTGATTGCAGCTAGCATTAGCTCTTCCCTTGGGAAGACGGGAACTGCAATCAACCAACTTCGACAGACTGGAGAAAACCGTGTCTCCTTGCCGCCCAGCTCGAACTTCCCCGCGGCATCCTGTGTGACCTGGATCAGGAATCGGAGGCATCACGGACTCTACGTGGTTGGAGGTGGTCTTATGCGGGCGTTCTCCTGCAGGACCCGACGGTCTAGCGTACAGGCCGGCAGCAGAGTGACACGCGCCAGCAGATATCACGACTACAATGTGCCGGCCTTGCCTAATGATCTCGTTGCCCCGGCTGTGCGACAAATGGTCGACTTAGGGGCCCAAGAGGAGATTCTCGACCTTTCGGATCGTGAAATGGACGCCGGGAATACATTGACACTCAACCCTCGACCTCGTGCGGTTTCCGCAGACCACAACATGGAAACTTCGATCCCTCAGGCCGAGATAGAATCAAGCGCGCCTTACCAGCCCTTCCACACTGATCGGCGGGTGACTCTGTGCGAATATCGCCGAGGCGCAGCAGATCAGCTGGAAGCAGTTTCTGCCATTCTGGCCGAGACGAGTCTGGAAGAGAATGCATCAAAGAAAAAGAAGAAGAGGGGGCAACCCGTGGAATCAGGTTCATCTCGCGGAGCGTCAAACGCCGCAGCTTGGGCTTTTGGGCAGGATATTCCTGTGGTGCGACTAGACTTGGGCTTGCCGTCTGTTGCCGAAGAGGAGTACGGCGATCTGGATGACCACCTCGGCCTTCCCCAGTCCGTCATGGAGCGTGTGATGCAGTACGGTGATGAGGAGCAGATTGTGGTGACGACAAGGAGACGCCGTGGAGCCCAGGGCGGAGGCCCAGGGGAGGACGGCTTCTTTGAGGATGACTGCGAGGTCCTCGATTTTGCTGATCAGAGAGTCTAGGTCTTGTTGGTAGCACGACAACATTTGAGGCGTGGTTCGAGACCTGAGATGTGGACTGCTTGGCTTTGCTGTTTTTCATGCATGCTATGGGATAGTGTTCCATTCTTGAGCTGTTTGTCGACACAAAGCAAAGGTGTCGATCCAGGTGTAACAGGGATGTCTGAATTCAACCTCACTCACGGTCTGGATTACTGGAGTTGTCTGATTCTGGTCTGTTGGGCACATTGGTAATACGTAAGACACACTCGTTATCACGGCATTGATATAGTAGGCCATGAGGCCCCAAGAAATAGAAACACATTAGATACCCATTTCTCTGTATTGCTCTCTTTTTCTGTACTGACACAATGACACGCGGGGCCTTGGGTCTTCAGCCGCAAGGTCCCATGGCATGATTAGATGGTGGACTACTCAGGCAGAGCATCGCCCCGAGATGCCACAATGAATAATTACAAAGTATATCTATCGACGGATTGGTCGTCTAGTTGGTCTTCTTGGCGGCAGCCTTGGCCTTGGCGGCCTTCTTTTGGTTGCTCCGGATCATGACCATGCTGAGGAAAGAGCCCACGACGGCGGAGCCAAGGAGGATAATGATGACGGGAATGCGAATAGCCCAAACGCGGGGAGGGAAGAAGTTCTGGAGCGGGTGATCGTCATCGACAAAGGGCTGTGAGGGTTGTCAGCTCTGGTATACATACACGCATGCGCGCAAAAGGAGACCAGGTTCGACTTGAAGGAACGAGGGGCACGACTCACCATGAGCAGGGTCCAGATGGTGTAGTAGAGGAAGACGACAGAAGCGGCCACGAGCATGGCGAGACCGACGATTTTGTCCAACTGCAAAGTCGAGATCGAGTTAGTCGAGCGAGAACTTGAAAGCGAGGGGTTGTTTGGAGAGATGCGCCCAAGGATTGATGGCATGAGGCGCGCCAAGGGGACAGCGTGTGAACCAGGAGGCAGAGAAGCCACTGACCATTGTAATGGGTGCGCAAGGCGAGCGAGAGTAGTTGGTCTGGAAAGAATAAGGGAGGAAGAAGTCTAAGGAGCGTCGTTGAAGTCGGTGCTGGGTTGAGAGGTGGAAATGGTAGGTAGGTACGGGGCGGGATGTACCTGTCGAGAAGTCCAGCCTGGCCAAAATTCAGGACGCGATTCAGGAGGTGACGATAGGTGGTGCTTGCTGCGAATTGAGTGGAGCAGGCGCCACAGCATAGCCACATCAATTGTGGCTTGACAGCCTCGCCGGCCTGTGCGTCAACTTTTTTTTCCTGGTTGGTCTTCTGGTCGCGCTGCAGCCTCCCAGCCTCAGGCTCAAAGCAAGCGCCGACATCATCTTCATCATTGAGGAACTTTAACTCTGCCTGCCTCCGCAACGCCATCACCTCCAGGAGCAGCGATAGCCACGACATCAATACCGCAGCGACTGCGAACCTATCGATGATGGCGTCCGCCGAGGTCGATATCCCCCGTCGCGATCGCGACCGCGACCGCAGCGACAAGCGCGATGGCGATTCGTACCGCCCTGGGAGGGCGCCGCGGTCGCCATCCCCCTCACGAGCCCGCGAGCCGGCGCCTGTCCGCACGGAGGAGGAGAAGCAGGCCGCCGCAAAGGCCGAGTACGAGAAGCTGCTCACGATGCGATCCGGCGGAACCTACATCCCCCCTGCCAGACTGCGCGCGCTGCAGGCCCAGATCACGGACAAGACGAGCAAGGAGTACCAGCGCATGGCGTGGGAGGCTCTCAAGAAGAGCATCAACGGCCTGATCAACAAGGTCAACACGGCAAACATCAAGCACATCGTCCCCGAGCTGTTTGGCGAGAACCTCGTCCGCGGCCGAGGCCTGTTTTGCCGGTCCATCATGAAGGCCCAAGCAGCCAGTCTGCCGTTTACGCCCATCTACGCCGCCATGGCTGCCATTGTCAACACCAAACTGCCTCAGGTTGGTGAGCTGCTCATTCGCCGACTCGTCATGCAATTCCGCAAGGGCTTCAAGCGCAACGACAAGGCCGTCTGCCTCTCCTCCACCACCTTCCTCGCCCACCTCATCAACCAGCAGGTCCAGCACGAGATGCTCGGCGGTCAGATCTTGCTTTTGCTTCTGCACAAACCTACCGACGACAGTGTTGAGATTGCGGTCGGCTTCTGCCGTGAGGTTGGACAGTACCTGGAGGAGATGCAGCCATCCATCTCCATGGCCGTTTTCGACCAGTTCCGGAACATCTTGCACGAGGCAGACATCGACAAGCGAACACAGTACATGATCGAGGTGCTGTTCCAGGTGCGCAAGGACAAATTCAAGGACAACCCCGCCGTCAAGGAGGAGCTGGATTTGGTTGAAGAGGAGGATCAGATCACTCACCGAGTCGAATTGGAAGGCGAAATTGAGGCGCAGGACACACTCAACATCTTCAAGTTTGACGCAGAGTGGGAGGAGCACGAAGAGGCGTACAAGAAGCTCAAAGCCGAAATCTTGGGCGAAGGAAGCGATGACGAGGGGGATGACGATGACGAGTACGACAGTTCATCCGATGAAGAGGAGGATGAAAAGATCAAGGCCATGGAGATCAAGGACCAGTCTAATGCCGACCTGGTCAATCTGCGCAGGACGATTTACCTCACCATCATGTCCAGCGCCGACCCCGAGGAAGCCGTTCACAAGCTCATGAAGGTCAACCTTCCCGCAGGGCAGGAGCCCGAGCTACCCTCGATGATTGTCGAGTGCTGCTCACAAGAAAAGACGTACACCAAGTTCTTTGGAATGATTGCTGAGCGTTTCGCCAAGATCAACCGGCTTTGGTGCGACCTGTTTGAGCAGGCCTTTGCCAAGTACTACGAGACAATCCACCGCTACGAGAACAACAAGCTCCGCAATATCGCCATGCTTTTTGGTCACATGTTTGCGTCAGACGCCCTTGGCTGGCACTGCCTGTCCGTCATTCATCTCAACGAGGACGAAACCACGTCGAGCAGCCGTATCTTCATCAAGATCCTGTTTCAGTTTATCGCGGAGGAGACGGGCATGCCCAAGCTGAGGGCACGTATGACAGACGAAACCTTGAGGCCCAACTTGGAGGGTCTCTTCCCCCAGGACAACCCCCGCAACATCCGATTCTCCATCAACTACTTTACGAGTATCGGGATGGGCGCTCTCACCGAGGAGATGCGAACCCACCTTCAGAACTTGCCCAAGCCGGCTCTGCCTGCCCCTCCCGCTGCCGACTCGGACTCGGACTCGGTTTCAAGTTACTCGTCCTATACGGGCTCGTCCTACTCCAGATCACGGTCGCGGACACCTCGCCGGGTTGCTGAGCGGGGCCGTTCGGCTTCTCGGTCTCCTGACCGGAGGGGTCGGGGGCGCTCATACAGCTCATCGCGGTCAAGGTCCTACACAAGGTCTGTTTCTGCGCGAGGACGGGGACGCAGCCCGTCTCATTCTGCGAGCCCCCCTCGTCGAGGTCGACGGTATACTAGTGAGAGCCGCTCACGATCTCCGGCGCCTCGCGGTGGACATGGCCGAGCACGCAGCGATTCATACTCGTCTCGTAGCCGGTCGCGGTCTCCTCCACCTCGCCAAGCTCGTGGCCGAAGAGATTCTCACGCCTCAGAACGACGGTCTCCCTCGCCGCCACCTCGCGACAGGCGAAATCGGTCGCGCGACTCGCAAGATCGATCTCCTCCTCCTATGAGAAAGCGGGAGTCTCCCTCTCCTGCGAGAAAGCGACAGAGGTCATACTCTGGCAGCCCACCACGCCGAGGACGGCCGCGCGGAAACGCCGGTCCAGGCTCCCACCGGCGCAACAGCTCCTCTGTGAGCGACGGAGCGCGGGAGAAACCAAGACAATATAGTCGATCGCCTTCGTACGATTCCCGCTCTCCGCCGCCGAGGAGAGCCAAACCGGAGAGCCGGTCGCCGCCGCCTCCACTGCGCAACGGGGGTGGCCGAGACTCGCACTCGCGGTCGCCCAGCCCACCACGACGTGGAGGCAACCGGGCGGCCAGTCCTGTGCCCGCCAAGAGGAGACGGTCTAACGATAGTGTTTCGAGGTCGCCGCCGCCTGTGAAGCGAGGCCGGCGGGGAAGTTGAAAAGACGGACGAGGATAGAAGTGAAGGAGAAGACGGGAAGCAAATCTTAATGAGAAGACGGGATGACATGTAGTTACTTGAATTGGGCTGCTTGGGGAATTGTATCATCAGCGGGACTATCAAAATTGAAAGCTTCTGGCCCATTTTCGTTTCGTATTGACTCTTGATTATTGGTGAGCTTTATGGTCTTTGCTCCAAGAGGGTGTCTTGCAGAACCCTGTATTGGCCAAGTTCCTCGGTATCAAATAAGTGGTTTACGGTTTACCAAATGACCATTGTCTTAACCCCTACCCTCATTCCCCTATCGACTTTGACGGAGCAGCGGTAACTACTCGACGTGAGGGTGTGCATCCACGGGCTCGGCCAGTCCTCAGGAAAAGCCGACCTACTCCGGCTTTTAGAAGAATGCGGTCAGGAGACTGCGAGCCTCGCGGGTCAGTGGTCTGCGGGTCAATGTGACCTATACAAACATTGATGTGATGGATCGCTTTGGGGATTGAGAGCTTTGTTGGGTTTCCTCAACTGTGTCTGATAAAGAGGATTGCTTTCTGGGCGTTTGCATATGGTTTGTGGTGATACTGGACAATCCTGAATAGATCCCTAATGGTCCAGTCAATATGCAGCAATACAAAGGGATCAGCACAGCTTTCGTTGGACACTATCTCTCCATCACAAACAAGAAGTATCCATAATGCCGTGTTTGTTGAAGGCCGGGTAGGAAGCTTCAACCGTGTCCGTAGAGTTATTGCTGAATATGCACTAGGCGTTTACAACACCAACGTGTAGTATCTCAATAAATAGATGGAAGAAGACGAACGCTACGGGAATGGCTTTATTTAAATACCATCATTAATGATACATGACCACTCAATTATTTCCTTCACCTCTCGCAAGCTCACTTAGTTAAAGTCCAAGCAAGTCATCAACACTCGTACTCCATCACCATCACCACAATGCGCCCTTTCAAGTACGGCGGCAGGGAGCCCGATCCTAACCTTCCCAACGGCTTCTACTGCGTCTGGCCCTGTGTCAAGTTTGTCCTCACCCAGTTCAAGCACAACTTGATGGGGTGGGAGATCGTGGCCGAGATCCTCACCGTGTTTGCCGACTCGGACAGTCAGTATTCACTCCCCTCTACTACAGTCCTTTCTTCTAACAAAGAGCAGATGTAGACATGTCTTCACCTGTGACCCAGGCGATTCTCTCGTGCTTCCAAGCCTGCAACATCACGGTTTTTATCCGGGCGAGCGAGACGTTGCGTCAGAGCTTGCCCTCGGGCAGCCCTGTCGACTTCTGCTGTGATCTTCTGGGGGCTTGTATGCCGTGCGAGTGGGCATGAATGAGACTACACATGGAATGTATTGGAGATATGGGCATCTAATGAGGGTGATTAGTTGCGTGTGGTGGATGGGATATGGACTTACATGGATATGTCAACTCCAAGGGGTATTCTCGCGAAAGGACGACGAGCATGCAGTAGCTGAAAGCACGTGATGCTTTGAAAATGGAGGATTTCCCATACCAACTACTTCTGCCTTATTAACATGGAGTTTGACAGTGCTTGCCTGGTGGAGGTCACGTTTCTGTGCCGAATGGGTCCTTAGGTATGATGATACTCCTACTCGTGCCACGTGAGAGGTGCCTTATCCACCCCGAGATATTCACCCGTGTTTTTTTCTCCTTGCTACACTTCACTTCGTCTTTCTTTTCTTTTCCAGCGGTCAAGAGCATTACCTTTGATGCATGATACGTTGAAGGCCACATCTCGCTCTATGCAACTCTTCCAGGAATAAACAACGAGCGACTTCTCCTACTCACCTTCGCCAACTTGCGATTTCTCGACAAGATACCTATTCGACATGGACTTGGAGTCATTCATCATCTACGCCAGCATCGGCCTCGTGTTGCTAGTGAGCTCGCCTTTTGCAACACCGTACCCCTTTCTGCTAGCCTTTGGGCCCATGTTATTCTTTTCCACTATGGGTGGTCAGTTTTCTTGCCGCTCTCTTGGACTGTCTTCTGACTTGATACATCAGGAGCCGCATATGTCGCCGGAATCCTTTCTACTATAAGTGCCACCGCAGCCGACCTCGCCCATCGACCGTTTGATTACCCGCCAGAGCAGGTCCCCCCCGTCGAAGTTGGAATCTACCCCGACCCCGACCCGGGCTACGACATGGTGAACGAAATGTATCTTGAATCCAAGATTTGCTGCAGTGTGGAGGGGATTTGCGATCCGTGGCCTTGACAACTTGGCGTTCGAAGGCCAATCAGTTGGGACCATGCTCTGGCTCTTTGGACGCATGCTCCCGCTAATTATGCGAGCAACAATATTGGAGAATGAAGGATATTCTCCCTCAGTTGCGTAGCAGGCGCTGAGAGGCACCATGTGTGTTCAAAGAAGAAATCAAGACCACAGCGGGTTGCTGCCTTTGTAGTGTTCCGCCAAGAAAGGACCCAAGGGCCTGCCATGGACACGTTATGAGCCTTTCTCTTCGAGACACTGATATTGACATCAAGTCTCCCCAGAAAACATCTACCACAGTGGCACATCCCCAGCCCCTGGACACCACGATATCATCCGCCATGATGTCCACAACCATCGACACGGCAGCACGTCTCTTCATTGTTGGCCTGATCACATACCTCACCGTAATGTGCTTTGGCATGATGTTGTTAATCGACGCCCTCGGCCACCAACTCATAGACCTGGCAGCAGCAATCAGCCTCATGCCCGTTCCTTACCTAGTGGTGTCAACAGGTCCCCCTTTTCTGGCGGGGGACTAGGCCGCCAAAACCTGTGCTTAAGGCGAGCAGACACGGTGGCATAACATGATCATTGTGGGATAATGGTCAAACCTCTGGTTTCTGGTTGGATTTTTTGGAGAGTTTGGGTGGCCCGTAATCAGGTCTAGATTTCTACGCAATATCCATGACGAGCAATCATTACCATGCTATGGTGATCTCCATGTGCCCATCCCTTGTAGTTAGATCAGATATGACATGTTGGAGAGTTGACGTCAAATCTTTCAAGTCTTGCGAACCGATGACATGGCTATTGCAAAGGCTAAGAGCCATATCTTCTCTATTAAACCGAGAGACCCCTGCTCTTTCCCATCACATACCTCAAGAACAGCAGTTCCTTGCTAGTACTAGCACGTTATCACCCAAGCCCTTTCAAATCATCAACCACGACTCGAAAATAGTATGGAGCTGCTACTAGCTGCTGCCACTTTGATCGGCTTTGGAGGTCTCGGACCACAAGCAAGTATGCGCTTTGATAGGATATCGCTCTCAACATGCTGATGAACCTGTCCAGACACCATTGCCGCTTGGTGGCAAAGCACTATTGGGAATGTACCTGCTGGGAGTTTCTTTTCCCACCTCCAGAGTATCACCATGAAGGAGTCGGCCGTCGGTATGGGCAAGATGGTCGGGTCCTTTCCTCCTTAGTTAGTTTGGCGCCGAGGTTGGGTTTGAACTGTACCTGTCCTGTAGCTGGTGGTTAATGTCGTCTAAAAGTTTTCGAATTAAGTGCCGTTATAGTTCCAGCTGAGATGGTGTCTTTGCCAACAACTTGGTGTTTGTCTTGATTCCGTCCTTGAGTGAGTGAAGCAAAACTTGTTGAGCAAGTGCAATCATTCACGTGAGCAATCCATTCAAGTTCACGTAATATTTCGTCACTGAAACAAAGGTTTTGGTGGTAATCTCTAGGCATTCACCAGGGTCTGCTGGGATGTGGTTGGCAGTGGCCGGCGGCTGGTAGGCCTCCATGGATCCCTCCCACATGAAACGGCATCACCACCTTCCTTGTCTCGGCCCCTCACTCTTCCCACCTTCAATCTGACTCTCACTACCTAACTCACTACCTACTTACCTACCTCATCGAGAATAACTAGCGCGATGGCTGAACGAGTAAAGACGGCTTTGGCTCAGGTGAGTGAGTTATTGGTCTTTACATACACTCTGCGAGTACCTACAGTACATTGCTGACGATGAGGCTTGCTCAGGTGAGTCAGGTCGCCAACATGGCAGGCGAACATGCGCGGCATAACCCCAAGACTGCCGCTGCAGTGGGCGTCGGAGTTTTAGTCTGCGCTGCCCCAGCTCTGGTGGCATCGCCTGTCCTCGGCCTCGCAGGCTTTGGGGCGAATGGCATCGTCGGAGGTTCGTCAACACCGTTTTGTCTTTGGTCTGGGGCAAGCTTGCTAATAGTTCCTCTAGGCTCTTTGGCAGCTGGTGCCCAGAGCAGCATCGGCAGCGTAGTCGCCCCCGGCTTGTTCGCGACTCTCCAGAGCGCCGGCGCCGGAGGTTATGGCGTCTCTGCTGTTTACGGAGCCGTCCAAGGCATTGGTGCTCTCGGCGCGGGAGGTAGCCTCGCTGCTTCCCTTGCGAAGAAGAAGAAGAGGAAGAAGAAGAAGGCGGATAAAGAGAAGAAAGATGACGAAGAGAGCGAGACTGATGAGGGTGATGACGATCAGTCTGTGGAGAAGAAGAGCAAGGAGACTGACGATGGAGGTGAAGGGGAGACCAAATCAAGCCTTTGAAGTATCCTTCTTTCATGAGGCACGCCATCTTGCCTCTCATGAGACTTTGGGCGATACATATCAGAATCAGTTGGGGGAACATAGACATGGGCAAAGAGCCACTTTCATCTTTGTATGCCAGTACTGGCACTATCTAGTAGTGTCCAACGACCTTCTTTATCACGTTACTTGTTTGTTGGCTTTTATCTGGGAGGTTACTTTCATGCATCTGGCCGTTAGTGCAGCGAGGGTGTCAAGAAAGGAAGAGACCAAGACCAAGTCACTTGATCAAGTGACTTGAGTATTTAAAAACCAGTTGCCCCTCCTCAGTCTCTTCCTTCTTCACAGACGACACAGCAGTCAGCTTTTCACGTCCGCGATAACATCACTTCCCACTATCACACTCTCAGACACCCGCCAGAACTACGCCCAGCATGCTACCTTTACTGCCTGCGGTTGCCGGCCTTTTCCAATCGGTTACTGGATTCTTCACTCAGGCTCTCCTGGCTCCCGTCGGATTCACGAGTGGCGGTGTCCTTGCAGGTATCTTCTCCTCTTCCCCACAATCCTCTCTTCGCTGTACATATGTTCCCCATGCTAATCATCCCGCCTAGGTTCCTTCGCCGCGTGGATTCAGGGTCTGATAGGAAATGTTGCCGCTGGGAGTCCCTTCGCCTTCTTCCAGAGCGCCGCGATGGGCGGCTACGCTGCTGCTATCTTGACTAAGGTCGCCGCGGGTGGATCTGCCTTGTTGGCTGGTATTGGAGCACTTTGGAGGTTCTTTGCGTGGTTGATTGATCAATCTTTCTCCAGTTTGGCCGGGATTCAGGGGCGGGCCACACGATGGCAGAGTCTATGAGAGAGCCATCTCAATATAGTATTGAGGACCTGGTCATTGTATTCGAGGTTGTTGTTTTATTTCTTCGGCGAGTAAACTGTATTAAAACGCAAACAGTTTGTTGTTACCATATACCCTTGATCCAGTTGCTGGTGTTTGTTTAGCTAGACAAGCTGCGGGTGGGCATTTGTCTCTTGGCTACGGTGAATGAATTAGGCATTTAACACGAAATACCCAACTTTTCAATTCTTCTGCTTCCCTTTCTTTTCTTCTCTTGTCTCATGTTCTTGTGCAGTAAAAGTGTCCACGCGGGAATACCGAGGCAGACGTCCCTCCTTCGTCAACAATCCGCCAACCATGGCGTTAGCGTTATCTATCCCGGCAGCCTCTGCTTTTATATCCACGGGGCTAGCACTTCTTCTTGCGCCGGTCCAAGCTACAAGTGTCGTCCTAGGCTTCCTGGGTTTCGAAGCTGGCGTCATTGGAGGTCTGCAACTCCTTTATGTCCCGAGACTGTGAATTTACAGGCAATGCTGATGAAGCGTCATAGGATCGTTTGCTGCGTTTATTCATAGCTGTATCGGCAATGTAGCAGCTGGAAGCCCGTTTGCCGTTCTTCAGAGCGCCGGGGCAGGTGGTTCCGGCATGGCCATAGTGAGCAGTGTCTTTGGGTTGACCGGTCTCGGAATGGCAGTTGTTGGAGCTGTTGGAGTGGCAGGAGGAGTGGCATCTTGGTTGCGCAGTCTTTTACCATGGGTGTGATAAGCTGCTGATCTGAGTCGTCACTGCAAGATATGTGGTGGTTTACCGTGATATGGCCACGTCCTTGAGTCCATGCTTGTGGGTGACGCTCTGCTGTAACTCTCGATCGACATGACATGGATGGCACGACATGATATAAAGTAAAATTATGTACCTACCTATGGCAAGACTAGGTACCTAATTCTTAGACACGCCTGCTTATTTCCATGTTTACGTGGCTTAGGTTGCCAGTTACTGCCAGCTGCTGCCAGTGTCCTAAGCCTTAGGATTCACGTATTTAAATACCAACTTCATCTTCTTTTTCTTCTTCCTCCTTCCCCTCTTTCTCTTGCACCCAAAACTTCACTTCTCCAGCCATCACCGTTGCAGCTTCTCCCAGTTGAACCATGGCAGACCTGAATGCCAACGATGGGGGCCCTGATCTTGGAGACAATGACGCAGGCCACGCTCCCCAGGTGAGATCGCTCCCACGGCCAAACGAGCCTTGGAAATACAAACTGACCAGAAACAGCCCCACGGCGCAGAAGACTACCACTATCACTCAGCCTCTGCCACTCACCTCGACGTGGACCCTCGAGACTTTGCCGTTACCATCGCTAGGCCTCCATCCCTCGCTGCCCTCGGCGTAGAGCAGGATGGTCAAAACATTCGGATACCCCTCCACAGCTACCCAGTCCTCGCTGCCGCTATCAGTCAATGGTCATCCCGACGCCTACCACGCCCGCCTCAGCTTTACGATCTCACCCCCATGGATCCAGAGGAAGAAGCATACCTTCTTCGGAATCCCCCCATCTCCGGACTGCGTTTTGATAACCTCGAGTCCAATGGGCTGGGTCTTGGGCAAGATGACCTCGACAGAGGACTAACGCCGGTCATGGCCCTCTTCGAGGCAGCAAGAGGCCCTATCGCCGAGCCTGGCAACGGTGACATCAGCAAGGAAAAGAACAAGCCCAAGAAGAAGGGGAGGGGGAGAAAAAAGAACCAGGTGCAAAAGGTATGCGTTCTCTTTCAAAAGTCAGGTCAATGTCGCTACGGAGACTCCTGCAAGTTCTCCCACCTTCTCCCCGACACGCTGCCTCCGCTCGACGACAGCGTCGATCCCAGCCCCCCCGAGAAGGAGGAGGATCATCCGATGGATCTTTTCTTTGCAAATTACCCCGAATTCGACTACATGCGGAACAAGCCCTTTTGCGACGAGTTTAAGCACATGTGCGAGCACTTCGATTGGAGGGACGTCAAGAAGCGCCAAATCAAGAGTGGCTTCCGCAACGCCTTGGTGGAAGAATTCAACAGCGTCTATGGCACAGACGAGAACAGCCTGAAGTGCTGGGAAAAGCTATGCAAGGCAATGGGACTGTCCGCTCCCACGACGCTCGAGGAGGCTCACAAGGTGCGTAAACTTATCTCCCAATTATCACAATACTAACCAGCAGCAGCTTGTTAGAGGAGCTTACGTCAACCTCGTAGCCCTTGTCCAGAGTCCCAGAACCCGTGAGCCTGTCGAGGTGTTCAAGAGTCTGCAAGATTTGAAAAAGTTCACGGCAGAGACCGGTTGGACGTTCCCCCAGCAGCATACCAAGGCGGGGGGGTTACTCAATATGCTGCTCCGTAAGATCGGTGGCGGCACGTCCCACAGATACAGACATCGAGACAAGAAGAAGGCCTCGGCCGAGTAATTGGTCGGTTCGGCGTGGAAGAGAAAAAGTAATTGCGATGGTCTGAACAAGACGGTGGTGGTAACAAGCTGGTCAGTCGGAATATGTATGAGAACACACTTGTCTGGTCTTTCTGTACTCTAAATGCGCATCCTATCATTCACTCATACACCGTCTACCTATTCCCAATCAGTGGGTATCGTCCATGATTTCATCCAGCAACAGCCTTGTCGCGGGCCTTGATATCTTCTTGCTTGCCCTTTTCCTCCTTCTTCTTCTCCTTAGCCTTTCCCTTCTCCTTCTTGCTCAACGTGATAGCCCCTTTCTTGATTGCCTCAATGGGCAGTGGCCGGATGATGGGCTGGACTACCCACCACGGCCGCCGGCACCGGCGTTGTGTGCCTACCGAGCTCTCATCCTCGGGAGGGTCCTCCTCGCCCTCCGCTAGCGGCGTCTCTGCCACGCTCTGGCCGTCGGTGCGCTCGTACTCGATCAGGCCCTCAGCCACCTTGAGCTCCACGGCCGAAAGCACTCGCTCATAGGCGTCAATGTCGCCAGCCCGGCTCTTGGCCAGCATATCCCGCACGCCAGTGTGCTTGGACACCAAGTGCCGCAGGAGGTGGAAGAGATGAGGCTGCATAGCCGACATGTTGGGTCCCTGCTCGCCCTTCTTTCCGCCGCCGCCCTCCTTCTTGCGCCTCTTGGGCGCCGGTTCATCCTCTGAACGATCGTTCTCGGTCATCCATGTTGTGTCGTCGCCGGGCATGAAGAGTGGTCTACGTTCAGGGGCTTTATCCCCTAAGGCGTGCTCGTGGAGGATGTTCATGTACCGTCTCATGACGGCGTCGACTCTATATCCGCCCCTGCCATCCTTGCCCCTCCAGTATTCCCGGCCCTCCTCGCCTACAGGAGGCGGCTTTGAGAAGATGGCCGGATCGCTGAGGTTGCCCTCGGCGCTCATGACGCCGTCCGCCCCTGTAGCTTCGAGACATGGCTCAATATCGCCCTCCTGTAGGATGTTTCCGTTGGCAAAGATGACCGTCTCCTTTGGCAGGCTGTCGCGCAGGAACCGGATCATCTTCCACTCAGCCAAGCCCGTGAGGTGACCCTTTTGCTCCCTCCTCCGGCCGTGGACGGTGAGGATGGAAGCACCCGCCTTGAGCACATTCTGCGCGTACGCCAGCGTCTGCTCCTCAGTCTCCAGGATGCGGATCTTGGCTGTAACAGGCACAGGCAGCTCCTTATGCAGGATGTTGACGAGGCGAAAGACGAGGTCCTGGTCCTCCTGGAGGAAGGCGCCATACTTGCCCTTGCGCGCAATGCCCTGTGGACATCCGAGGTTGAGGTCTACGGCGTCGCAGTAGGGGGCGACCTGCTTGGCAGCAGAGAGGAGGGCGTCCGGGTCGTTGGCGCAGAACTGGACAAACAGCGGCCGGTCGATGGAGGGGTTCCCGTCGAGCCAGGGGTCCTGGGCCGCGGCGCCGGGGCGGACGGCCTGGAAGTGAGCATTGCGGTACTTTTCGTCCTGCGAGAAGAGGCGGGCGTGCAGCATGGGCGTGTAGGCGACGAGGCTGGACTGCTCGGTCGGGGAGAGGAAGGATCTGGTCAGCATGCGCCACGCCTAGATGAGAGGAAGGGTCAGCAAATGGATGGCAGCACTAAAGAAGAAAGAAAGAAGGATACGTACAAACTCGGACTGGTCCACCATGGGTGCGACGATGAACTTGGGGCTGCCAATGCTCTCGTAGAATGCCCTGCCGTGCAGCTTGGCCGGGCGGTGCCCCGCGGGGCTCTGGTCGTCTCCGGTCGTCATGGTGGATATTCGCCTGGCAAGTTGATGATGCCTTGGGATATAAGCAGCAGACACAGGCCCCGGAGTAGTCTTCCGGAGCCAAACTCGTCGCAACAATCTCTCCAGGATGTCGTCAAGCGGTTGTCGCAAAGCGTGCTTGTAGCAGTCGTCGTTGTTGTGTCGCACTCAAGGTTTAACATGGATTGTTGATTGGGAAGGAGGGAGAAAAAAAAAAGTTCGAGGTCCCTTCCCTTGGCTTGGCGCTCGTCACACTCGACACCCACTTTCCGGAAGGTGTCAGGTGGGGGACCGCAAGGCTGCCGGTTCTACTGTGGCTGAGCGCGGGGCATGGATGGAGTGGGTCTATCCGCCAAGGCATGGAAGGCAAGCCCCGCGTCAAGCCTTCCTTCAGCCTTCCCCACACCCAAAACAAGCACCAAGGTCAGCTTAGGTTCAGCCTCGTGGAGGGACAAAACCAGCTTGTACCGGTACAAGTACCTCTACTTCGCCGTGAACGTGGACCCTTGGTGTACGTACCTTTCATCTCCAACTCAAGCTCCAGCTCCAGCTCCTGATTGCTTGACTACCTACCTACTACAATTAACAATTTGAGACAAACACCCCGGGCTGCCACTCTCACTCAGATCGATCGCACTCATTAATCAAATGGGTCTTAATAACGCGTCTCACCCGTCTCATAGGCAACGTCCACATAAGAAATCCACTGCAGTTTGCACATACAATCAGTCTCGAACTAAAACAGCTTTCATGCTTATTTACTAGTTCCAGCTATAGACATCCATCCATCCATCCATCCGCCAAGACAACCACCTACGGAAAGCAACTAAGTAGCTAGAAAATTCACGGCAAGTCATTGCCTCGTTCAATTCACACAAGAGAAACACCTCAGTGGCCATCCCTCTTGTTCCACCCACTCCAGTTCCCCTCGTCTCGTCCAGAGTGAAGAGACTACTAGGTATGTCCTGTCGTGTTCTGTAACAAGTGGCGCTGTCGTTCCCAGACTCAACACCCCATCTACTGGCTGTCAGCAGCAGCAACAGCCACGGCTGGCCCCTACCCAGGTAGCCACGTCACCTCCCAATCTCGCTCCAGGTCCGCTACTGCAAAGTCCCATAAATCCATTCCCCGTCCGTCACCCTCACCAGGCCGGGCGGGCGGACTCCCTCCACCTTCGCAACATGAAAAAGGAAACGGAAAATGAAAGATTAAAGAAATGTATGACTCTTTGGTCTAAATCCCACATGACATGTAGAGAGTGGTTAGAGTTGAACGCCCTTGACACCTTACTATGCTGTCCCAAACGCCCAAACGGTCACTATGGTTGGTTGCAATACAAGATTCCGGGTCTCGCGGCCCGGTATCGATCAAAGGAAACAGAACACTGCCTGTCGCAGCCGTCGCTCTGCATGGTGGACATTGATTGCCGTTGCCATCATCAGAAAAAGTGCGTGTAGATCTTCGAGTTTTCGTGAACTTCCATCTCCTGTATCTCTTGTTAGCCTCTTCTCCAACTTGCACTCGACACCACGCCACAACTCACCATCTTGAATGTATTAAGTTCCTCCTTGATTTGCTGTGCCAACATGGGTGTCAACCGGTTGCACGTCGCAATCTCGCCACGTCGGTCATACTCCTGGCTGGGCCAGGTGTCGTAAAAGATGAGGCGCGGAGAGAATGTCGCGTTGCGCTTGGCTGATCCGTGCGGCGTACCAGGCGCGCTCTTAGTGTCCTGGCGCAGCCTCAGAGCAGTCATGAAGTAATCTTCGCTACCAATGGCGATCGAGCCGGTTCGTCGGTGACCTTGCGACTCGTCATTGGGCGTGCTCGGGGCACTCGAGTTGGGTGAGTCATTAATGGCCGGTATGCTGGGAAGATCCAGTTCAGGGGAAGTGTCAGCTGGCCGGGTGGAAGGGCTGGATGAGCCTGGTCCTGTTGTCAAGTGTTAGCCAGAGTCAACTCATCACCAGTAGACCTCAACATACGCTTCAAGATTCCCTTGCGGACTGCGGCCAGCACTTCTGCCCGTTCTCTGTCGCCACCAACAATGCTTCTGCGCGAGTTGGAGTTGTCTGTGCCAGAGCTTCCTAGGCGCTCAGCAATCTCAGCACCTAGGTTTGTGTCGATCGAGTTGCGCTCCAGATGGGGGAAACCATCCGTGGGCTTGGGGTCCGAGGTGACGTTGACTCGCTGCGTCTCTGCCTCGACAGTGATCATTGACACGGCGGCCTGGCTGGCCTCGGGAATAGGCCCATCAGCGGGTGCGACTCCAATCACCGACTTGGGTCGGAAAAGTCCAACCAGCGACCGGCCGCTCTTCTTCATGCCCCGGCCCATCTTGCGGATCATGATGGATGCCGAGGACGCCGTGGATGATATGGAGAGATTGTCCGTCGAGCCGCCAAAGAATCTACCGCCATAAATACTGTGTCCCAAGCCTGCTGCCTCTTGCGCCTCGGCGATGCGGGCTTGCTCAGCGTCGTATGCTTCATCAGAGTTGGGATCCTTGTGCAGCTTGGAGGGTTCTGTCTTGCCAGCGCTATCCACATCAGGCCCGGCAGCCTTGCGGAAATCGGCCGCGCTTCCAAACGAGAAGGCACGGCGCAGCCTAGATGTCTTGCTCTTGTTGCGCCCTTTCTGGTTGATAGCCGCGAGCTGCCTAGCCGCTGGTGTTTCTAAGTTACCCGCGCTTGCCGCCTGGTTAGCTGCGTTGAAGGTTGCAGGGTCTTCGGCGACATCGTTGGCCATGGTAGCAGGCCTGGAGAGAGGGGAGGGGTTGGTTGTACGCTTGATGGCATCGGAAGATGAGCCTCGAGGTGGGATGCTGACCAACTTGGCGTGATCCTGCTTAGATGTGCCTTCGTTCGATGCCAGGGAAGAGGGGTTTCCAGTGGGGACCGAGACATTGCGGTTGGCAGACTGCATATGAATCCCTGTTAGCATACGACTCTCACGGTTGTGATCTGATTGGACAATGCGGCGGGAATGGCAACTCACCGAGGATGGGCGCGAGTGGCTGCTGCGGCTGGAAACAATGCTCTCGGAGCTGCCGTTACGCGAGTGTGCGGCAGGATTAGCTACCACTCGGAGAGTGTCAGCCTTGACCTTGTCTTGCGCGACAGCCTTGGAAGACTCCGACGACTCGACACTCCGCATGCTACGCCGTCGCGATCGCTTAGAGTCGTCCAGGGGCGACTGGGGAGGCAGTTGCATGTCATCCATAGATATCCCGGGCATAGAATTGTAGAAGCTGTTGGGTCGGTTCAGGACGGCTGAACGCTGAGGGTTCGGCCCGTTGTAAAGCTGCGTCGCAGTGGGCATTCCGTTGTTTCCAGGAAGGGCCGTGCTTTGAGAGCGCCCGTGCTGGTTTTGCTGTTGAGCATTCGACGATCGTCTGTACCTATCGGGAGCAGCCTTGCTTTGAGAAGTAGGAGAATATGGCTGTTGCGTAGGGCCAGCAAGAAAGGCGGAGTGAGGTCGAGGAGCGGGTACAATATTTCGCCTCGGGGGAATAGCCGAATCGTCGCGTGCGCCCGTCTGGCCAACGCCCATGGCATTCGCGTAGGGCAAGTTTGTCATTGACGAACTGAACCCACGGCCATTGTAGTTGGCATTGGGGTTTTGGTTTCGGGCGGGTTGTCCCTGCGCCTGCCAGGCCTGGGCATGGTGCAGGGTCGGAGTAGTCGTGAAGGCGTATTGCTGAACAGGGGCCGAGCTGCCACGGTATCCAGCAGGGGCGGCAGCGCCGTACCTAGGAGCTTGGGATGGCGTTCCCACGTACTGGTGGCCGGTTTGGCCTTGGTTGGAGGATATCATGCCTGTAGCGGAGGTCGGTCGGGTCTGGAGCATCGTCACCGTTGCAGTTTGCTGAGGATATGTTTGAACCAGCGCAGCCATAATTAGCGTCGGCAAATCTCGTCAAGTCGCCGAACCGTCAACAACAATCGTATCCACGAGCGTCGTGCACGGATTCTTGTCGTCGGTCCAAGTTCGAGAGGTTGATGGGAGGTTGGTGGTGGGGTTCGCAACGCAGTCTATGTGCAGACAGGACAAAACAAATGCAACTGGAAGATCACTGTCAGCAGGCTGTTATCAAAATTAGGCGGCAACTTGTTCAATAATCGAGTTTGCCCCAAAGCAACAATGAACGGTATCAGGCAGGCGATAAACGCTGACCGGTCGACTCGATCCGGGCGGTTGACTTACTTTTTTTTTCTGGTTTATTCTTGGTGACAAACGAGAAGTATGGAAAGAGACGTGAGGACTAGGACGCCAGCGACCCGAGACAGAAACGAGTGATCGTGCCGAAACGGACAGCTCACTATTACCGTGGGCAAGTTTTCGACTCTCCTAAAAGATGATTGCTAGAGGCAGGTTCGGGGAGCAAGATCAAGAGTCGTCTTAGACAACTTGAATCTCGACCTAGTTGTAGCGAAACATGGGAAGATCGTCGTCGTTTCGGGGCGATGGAACGAGGAGACGGAAGAGCCGAGGTGTCAAAGAGAGGTATTACGGGATTCGTTCGCGAGGTGAGGGCTCGAAAGCGCAAGAGGCAAGGTAGGGTTCCCGTCGTTGGGGGTCGTCACGGGGATCTGGAAAGAGCAAGAGCAGATGGTGATGCAAATGCAAATGCGCTGGAGGAAGAGTTTGAAGTGACGATATCTGCAACGTAGCGCTCACAAGAGGCGAGGGAACGGGAAAAGGGCTGAGATCGAAGGCGTCCAGGAGAGTGTTTGGGTGTTCGGAGAGGGCGATGGCCGAGTTGGGAGAGAAAGGGGCACGGCAGTTTAGCTGCAGCCGGGAGACACGAGGCGTGCAGACGGGGGGCTGAGAAAGCCGAAAAGGCGACGAGTGACGTTGATGGCGATGGCGAAGGGGGGGGAGGAAAGAAAAGGAAAAGACACAAGAACAATGAGAAACAACGAGACAAGACGGAGATGGTGATAGGAAAGAAGACAGAAATTCGCCAAGCAGTGGTGGTGAGGTTGAGGGAGGAAACGGCTGCTGCTCTCCTGGCCGTAAAAAGTCGACAGGCCTCAGTGCTTGCTCGGGCGGGAAAGAGGGAAGAGCGATGGATACGTACCGGTACCGGGGACAGGTACCTGGTCGTACTGGAGGTACCCAGTACCCACTTCTCTGGGAGGACGCCGGTCAGGACTCAATAAGGATGGTCCTTGATTCAAGCACACACAGTGAGGCCAGGAATGGCAATGCCAGGTGCCAAAAGCGCTCGCAATCCTCCATCCACATCCGCCTAAGTTGCAGTGGCCATCGGGAGTGGCACCCCCTATAAGCCACCCAAGACGCCCATCCATTTCAGTTGTCCCCGTTCCCTACGACCTACGTACACTCAACGCTCTACCGTCAGAGTGGGGGCCGCCAATTGCAGCAGCTACTCCGTAGGCGCATCTCATGTCCGACGCGCAACCCTTTCGGGTCTGAACGTGACAGCAGCGTGGTTGCAGTTCGATAATAGCCTCGGTGGCTACAGATGATCGAGAGAGAAAGGGATGGATGCCACCTGCCGCAACTGCATCCCACGCACCTGACTGACAGACACGATCGATGGATGGCATCCATTCCTCGCATGCAGTCGACGTGATTTGGACAACAACGAGACGGCACAAGGCAGTCGCTGCCCTGAGTATCAGCCTGGTGGAGCAGACGCTGGTCCTGCCATTGAGATACAGAATACGCACGCAGGACGAGTACGTACTGTAAGCCTGCACGGGACAAGGGGTACCTAAGACCTTTCGTCAGCAGCAAGCAAGCAAATGGATGGAAAGGAAGGACCTCCATCTTTCTTGCTGCTTCTGCCATTCTGAATTCACACATTCACACATATCTCGGGCGCGAGAAGCACTTTCACATCCTCTCCTCGCACATCCACACCAGGGCCCAACACGAGGTCTTTGGTGGTGCCATCCCAGCGCGTCTCCAGGATTCCCCAAGACAAAGTCCCACGACTTCCAGGAGCCTCGGGCGGGTCCTGTTGATGCCACAAGGGCCCGAGAGCCCGTCATTGGCCAGCGGCATCGCTGTGGCATTGACCCAGCCTGCGCTAGACAAGGGATTCAACAGACCCCCGGCAAGGTACAGTGACCAACTCCTTCAAGTACCATCTCTGGCCTTTGGCCTCCTGTGCCGCGAAGATACGCAAGGGGACCCTCCAGCGCCAGCAGATCGGCCGTTAACAGATTGGATCCAGGAACCTGTCTGTGCTGGCTGCTGGCTGACGCTGGCGCTGTCTGGCTTTTGGACGGTGCTTCCTTCGCCGCATTGCCCAACGACCAACTCGGTATGCCAGGAGCAGCTCAAACGTTGGCGCTGACCTGTGCTCCTCGAGGCTGTCATTGTCCTGAAAAATGGTCCCTGAATTTCCTCGCACAGCCGCTGTCTGTTGGTTGCCGTCTCCCACAATAGCAGGCGAAACGATGGCTTTTTACGACCGTCTAGAGTCGAGTCGATCCCGTCTGCAATATCCGCACCTTCAACGATTCGGGGTCTTCAGCCAGGGGTACCAACGCTTGGCTGTACAAAATACTTTGCCTGGGTACAACACTTGCTCCAAGCAAGGGGACGGTGGAGCATACTCGCTGCTTTGCTCCTAATAGCTAAGCAGTTGCCAACCTACCTGTTTAGGGGGTTGCCAGAGGCTTATTAACAACAGATCCAGTCAATGTGCCAGAAGGTCTCCTCCATTCACCCAGTCGCCCGCCAGAAGCGGGCGGCCGGCGGACGTTTATGCTGGGTCCCGCGCCGCTCGTACCGATCCTACGCAGCAGAGCTCATCGAAATACGATTATCCGTGGACCATCCTAGCCGCTTCTGGGACTCTGTGGCCCTGTGTATACATAATCGCTGTCTCGGTTTATTTTTCCTCAGGAGAGCTCATCGTCATGACCTCGGCGAGCAGGTTCATGGCGGCTGCTGGTAGCTCCTCCAACGGCGTCAAAGTCAATTGAAAGATTAACATCAGCCTCACAACCGTCCGGCTACCGTTGCGTTGCTGCTGGCAGTTGAACCGAGGACCCAGGAATGCTGTTCTGGGAGGCAATCGACCTAGGCGCAAGAAAAGCGTAACACAATGGAGCCCACCCTCGGCATGAGAAGATCGTCCATTCGGACGGGCCAGGCCCATGGCATGAATCAAACTCGTCCCTTTCTCCTGCATCTCAACAACCCTCGCATCCTGAGTTACCCCAAGCCTCCGATTACTGGCCGTGAGATTCTGTATCTCATATGCTCCTGACCCTGATCTCGGTTTGACACATGATTGAGTTGAATCGATGCCGGCAGAAAGAAGCATGCACCAGTGCGCCTCATTCTGCTTGTCGTCCCATGGCCTGCAGTAGTCCTGCTGCGAGGCGATGGCCGCAGGGAGCGTGGATCTCACACTGGGCATCCGATGGGTCGGATGGGAGATGGAAGTACTGTACATTCAACGGCAACAGCAAACCCGCAACAAGAACCAAGAGACGAGAACGCGAGGCCCACCGGGTCCTCGAATAACGGCAATCGGGGGCAAAACGGCACCAGACATATGCACGATGGCATCGAAAAGGATCAGCCCTGATAGGAGGGCAACTGGCAAAGATGCGCTGCAAGGCATGGTGGAGGATGGCCTCGACACCATCTTCCGTCACATTCACGCCGAGAGACATGCTCGTGGTCTTATTCTTGCTGGGGCTGGTAAAGTCCCTTGCAACTTGAAGGTTGACACACCAAGCAATGCCTGCTGTGTCGTTCGTCTACGAAGCCCCTGGTTCCCAGTCGATTCTCCACGCTCATTGATCTTATTTTGTCACAACTTTTTTCATCCTTCTCTGGCCCTAAGAGCCGCAACCATGACAGCAAAGCATCACGCCGCCTCTCCACTGAAAGGAAGCTGGAATTTTCCATGACAACACGACATTGACCCAGCAGGCTCCTTGACGAAGAAGAAAAAAGTGCAGCCCTCACGCTGATCTGCGTATTTTTAGACTGGGGCATGGAGAGGGTCAGGCCAGGGCCTGCCTGTTGGTTCTTCTCCATCATAAGTCGCGAATCCCCCACTCAACTTGCTCTCCTGTGCAATGGTGGTGGTTGCGTGGCGATACCCAGGAGCGAAGCGTCAAGCACGCTAGGCCTCTGGAGTCTAGCCGCGAGTGCCGGGTTCGCAGCGTCTCCGGACACTCAACAAAGCCAAATGGATAGAAATGGCCCAGCTCTGTCCTCGACCGACTAGGTTCCCGGCGGCGTTTGTGGGACACGGAGCTGGGAGAAGATCGGGGGTGAACGAACCAGGCTGCGAGTGACGGTTAGGCGAGTTCATGGAGGCGCGACTCGGCGATATGAACGACGGGGTAGTATTCTGCCACCATACAGTTCACCGACACGTCCTCGTCATTTTACGGATACATGCCAGCAGCTTGTGCCGCCCAGGCCTGGTAAGCCAATGCTGCTCTAGCCTCTAGCACCGGATTGCTTGACTCAGGCAATGGGTCTGGGGTATGCCATTTGGGGAGCCTGGCGGCCTGGGATGAAATGATGGCAATGCGAGGATGCGCCCCTTGGACCCTCCAGGGATGAAACAAGTCGAGCAGGGGTTCCAGCCTGTCTCAGGCCCCCGTCTCGACATTGCGTGCGAACAACACCACCACACACGTTCGTTCTGTCATGATGCCGCGCAGCATGAGTCCACTCCTCGACGGGTTCCGGCACTTGGGTTGTGTTTTTGTGACTCTATCGGTTCACTGGCATCAAACGTTGGCCTGCTGCACCGCGCATGGCGTGCGGCTGGGAATTCAAATCTTGTCCCTCCCTGGCCTCCTACTGGACGTTTGTTTTGCAGAGGACGCGTCAGGGTTCAACGTCACATGCTGTGTGGTTGGCTGCGTCTAATGGGAGCGAGTCCGGAACCTTCTGTCGCTTAGCCCCTTCTAGCTTTGGATGGAGGACAAACAACCAACTTGAATCTTATCTGCATCAGTCCAAATTGGCACGGCGGATGTCGACCCGTGTAGCCTACTGCTGCCGGCGTTGATGATGGCTCCGCAGCCCATGCTTGTTGCATCTTGTTGTTGCAGTGTCTCGCAGCCACACACGGGATGGCGAGCCTGGACCAGGCTGGTGATGGCTTCAACGCCGGTCATCCTTCACCCCGAGACGAGACCCTTTACCGCCTAAGCAGGTACAGACCGTACTACGTACAGTCAACCAAGGGTAAGCCGCCATCGAAGGGTTCATGGTGGCATCATGGTGCTAGTCGTCGGCGCTTTGTTCGGCTCCCACTTGCTGGGGTTTTCGAGCCGCGCCAACCTCTCTGCTCCTACCCTTCCTGTCCATCATTTAGGGTTAGCTTGGTGGTGCTCGAATCGCCCATTTAAACTCCCGCAGTTGCCGTTGATCGACGACCCTTCAGGGCCCTCCCTCCGGGAAGGGGTCACGGCTAGAGCGTGTCAACTTTGCCCGTGGAAGGTTTGCTGCCGTGTAGGGTAGATTTCCATGAACGCATCCGGGATGGGAGGACACACGCGGCGAGGAACTCTCCCAGCGACAAGACCAACCTGTCGCTCACCTAGAGGCGCTTAATCATGATGGAGTATTGGCCTCTTGTCTGCTACTGCGTATGGTACAGGAAACGTACACCATCCATTCCCGCCGCACAAGCTCACTCGTGATCCGCCCGTGCCTCCGGGGAGAGACGAGAACAACACGGCCCTGGCAGTTGAGCCAACTAATTCAATGACGGGCAAGGCATACGCATACGTATCGGCACCATCTACAAGCAAGCCATGGTTCTGGGTCTTCGACTGCGTCAAGATTGGCTCTGGTGTTGTTTGTCCCTCGGTCCGGACTACGAACAGGCACAGGGGCTTGGGCATTTCATTTCATTTCATTTCGCCTCAGCTCGAGATGAGCTGGAGATAACACGGGGCCGGGTTGCGAGAGGAACCACGTCCTAGCGCCTGGCAGAGCAATTCCCGAAGGTGCCGGGGCCACTACGTATTGGATGCCAATCACTGCCACCATCGCCTGTTGCTGGCCGATCTTCAGAGGCTGGAGGTTGTCGACTTTATCGAAATCTCTGCTCGACGAAATGAAGCCCACGTGGACTACTCAGGGTCTATGTACCATGAGGGAGACCCAACCAAGGAAGGAGTAACGGTGTATTGCCAAGATTACGACGAGTTGCCCCCCGAAGCTCCGCCCTCTGCCAAATCTCTACCCATCCTCCGCAAAGGCCGCAGCTTCATAAAGGGATCTACACGTTTGGGGGCAACTTTGATCTCGGCTCCTTTCCACATTTGCCCTGTCAAACTACCAACCAGCCAACCCTGGTCCATCCGGGTGTGGTGCGAAACCCATTACAGTTTCCCCAGAACTCTCTCAATCTACTCAAGACAACCGACTGCTTTGTTATTTTGCACCTGTCAGATTTACGAAGCTCGCGTCTTGCAGAGCCGATCTTTGCCTGGATAGAGGTGACGATACGGGGCGTCGGAGAGGAGAGGAGAGGGGCGGATCGGATAAATCATCGTCTCGGAACCACCCAGTCGCATCCCAGCTACTGCACGTGAAGGGAAGAAAGACCAACAACATTACATTACCCGTGCTCATAAATAATACCTAGGTATTCGGATACTACTGTCGTGTCTCGGCAGAGGAACACCCTGCGAGGATCCTCAAAAGAGGCCGATCCGGCGGTGCACATCACTCCCCCGCGCCGCGCCGCTTCCCCGCTCCGCATCCCTCTCATATCGCGCCGCCCGCTTCGGGAAGTCAAGCCGCCGGCGGTGGGGGTTCCTTTGTCCGAGCGTGGCACAGATGAGAACCGGCGGTGAGCAGCCATAGGCAGGCATGGTCGGTGTTCCGCGTAGCACGGGCTGCCAGCTCTGCCGGGCGAGAAAGGTCAAGTGTGACGAGACCAGGCCGGCCTGCGGGAATTGCGTCAAGTATGGCGCGCAGTGTCCAGGCTACGATCGCAGCCGCAAGTTCGTCGTGGGAAAACACCAGATTCGTCAACGAGGCAAGCGATCAGACAATGTCGTCAAGCCTGCCTCCTGTGCAGCCGGCCCCAACACAACGACCCTGTCTTGCCGACCAGGGCCTCTGGTTCGTGCTCCCCTGACCTTGGCTCGGTCGCTGCAGCTGCCCAGGGCCCAGGTCCTCTACAACATGATAGAGTCGTCTTATATGATATCTGCTGCTACAGACATATACAGCATCCTGTCGTGGGTGACTGTTGACCGCCTAGGCAAGCGAGCCCTGCTCGACGGCGCTGTCTGTTCATTTGCTCTACACCTGGCCGGAAAGCAGACCTTGGACTCTGAACTGGTCGCCCAGAGCCGGTTGATATATGGAATCACACTGAACGAGCTGCAGGTGGCTCTGCGACACCCCTCGGAATGGAGCGCGCCAGAGACCCTGTGCGCTGCGATACTGCTCTGCTTCTTCGAGGTATATAGTACCTCCTGCCGCCCATTCGCCTCTGCAGTTCGAAACTGATAGCCCTAGCTCTTCGCGGGGACCACTGCTCCCGATACCTGGCTCCAGCATGCCAAGGGCATTGGCATATTGATGGAGCAGCGAGGGCCAACGGCTCATGCCGAAGGCTGGGATGCAGCCATGCTGCTCTCGTTTCGCGGGATTCTTGTACGTCGACTCGTTTCTTCCCACGCCGAGAACAAGGCAGAGGGCTGGAACTCGCATTATCTCCATGTCAAGTGACATCAGCATCTATATGAGATTCCCATGAGATTGCTATGGCCATAGCCAAACAAGCTCAATGCGGCCCATGATCTCCCCCATTCCATCACCCACCGGCAAGGTTACTCTGCATTGAGATGGCGCGATATAGCATCTCACATATACCCATGAACTCCAAGTGGACTCTCGATCCTGGTCGTCCAATATGGGTGGACACTGCTACTCTGGCGGATCAAGGCTAACACGATCCCTTGCTAGATAATGAGTGACATGTTCTATCCTGGTAAGGACCAGCTCTTCCTCTCGCGTCCCGAATGGAACCAGGTCATGTTCGACCGCGGGAGGCACCTTATCCACCCAGTCGAGATCCCAGACGAGACAATCCGCGTCACTGACGGCTTCTTCACCAACCTCGTGCAGGTCTCGCCCATCTTGAAATGGGGCTATCTCGTCCGCGAGGCCAACAAGGCTGGCATCTCGGTCGAGCCCTCCCAGCTCTCCTCTTTGGCCCACCTCGCCGCCGTGAATCACGCGAGTTTTGCCCAGTGGTACGACGAGTTTGCCGCGCTCCCCATCCCGCAACCGATCGAGGCCGCGCCTATCGACCCGTCGTCTTCGCTGTATGAGACGGTGCTGGTGTACGAGCACCCCTCGGCCGGGGCGATGCACATGGGGTACTGGGCGAGCATGCTCATCCTGCAGGAGACCCTGGCGCAGTGCGGGATGCCGGTCCCCAACTCGGAGGCATCGCAGCGAGATCTCGTCGAGAAGATATTTCGGTCGGTCGAGTCTGTGGGACAGGGAACCATGGGGCCGTATCGGATTGGGTTCTCGGTACGGATAGCGTATGAGCTTGCGTCTGGCGAGGAGCAGAGGTGGATCGGGAGTATGCTGGATCAATTCTCAACGAGGTATGCGGCTGTCGATAAGATGTCGTATCCCGCTCCAAAGACGGACACGGATAGTCATTCGACGTGAGGCAAGATCAGGCCGGATAGTTCAGGGGCGGCTGGCTGCTAACTGATGATATACTCTTGCGAGCGCTATATGATGCTGACTGGCTAAGCTGGTCCTGAAGCTCCGTTATCCCTAGTTGGTCTCCTTATAGTATGTAGAGTTGGTGCAAAACTTGAGAGTTATCCCACACACATTGCTGGACATACCGTAGAGGGTTCATGATCAGGGATGGATAGCCACCTAGTTTGCTGTCGTAGTTGAACCTGGGCCTGGGAGAAACTTGTTACTTGAACAATACTTGAGTGTGTTTGTCCCCTGATTTATTGATGAACGTAAAGGTTTATTTGTTACGTTGCGGAAGCAATTGGCACTCGAATCCCCCTATTTCCTTGACTTACACCGTTGGGCTTAGTGCCCTGCTGATCAGCAGCCCTTTCTTCGAGGCCCTAAACAGTAACTCCAGGAACGGGTAAGGACATGTAGAGTCGCATTTATATATCGAATGAGGGGCGAGTGTCCCTATCTAAGAGTGCCAAAGCTGATGTGGGATATTACCTCCTGGAAGTGGTGGTTGCTTCTAGGAAAACTGGCAAGTCATCATGCTCTTGGAGAGATAGGTGACCGTAACAAACTATGGGGAAATATACCAGGAGTAAATGCGACTTATGACGGCCGTATTAACTGTATAAACAAAAAGACTAGCATGGGAGTGCGAAGTGTAAGGTCAGGGAGGGTGCCCGTTGCTTGCTGCTCAGGGCAGCTGCACATCAACCAACAACTCTTGCACTGTATAGATGTATTGGCAGAATTGAAACCGAAGAACTACGTTATATCACTGGCTGTTTCTATAACATCGATGTCTGTTAAAGTACCCATACCTGGACGGAGATTTAGGTCAGTTTTCCAATGTCGAACAACAGCCGTCTCAGCGGTCGATTAGGTATCTATAGATGTCATTGACTTGTCAATAGAAACCCTCTGCACATCTGAGGCTTTGATTCAAGGCATTGGGACCCTGCCAGGCGGAAATGTACCGAGGTCTTTTCCCACCCTGGCGGCTTGTGGTTCTACACGAGCTACTATGAACAGCATTGCAGCTTCCATGGTAGAGAACATACACTTTCATGACCGGCCAAGGCCGTAATATTGGTACCATTCTACTTGAATGAACGGACAGGCTCCTTCAGTCCATCACGGGGTTCTTGGAATGCCATAGCTCCAGTCAGGGGCAACGGCAGCTTGATGATCCAGACCAGGAGGTGGTTGGCTCTGTAGCACGACTACATGCACAGTTAGACACGATGCTTTCATTCTCTTTCTTCGAGCTCTTCAGTCGCTTTGTGGCCTCTATCTCACCCCACCAAGGCATGATTATCCGCTCCTTAGATGCAAGCATCGCCATGCCAGTTGTTCTCGGCTATTGTCAGTGAAATCCTCGAACCCCAATCGCCTTATTACCACTCTTTACTTTCAAATAATGCAGCCCAGTCCTGAAATAGGAAGCTTGACCAGGTCGGACGTGAGGCGTCGCTTATGAACTTGTCGATGATGTCGCCTCGGCGGGACACGGCCCTCCCTTTCTCGCACACCAACCCTATAGTAGTCATTTTTTTTCCTTAATAGAGGTTGTCGATCAAGGTTCTTTCGTTTTGATGGTGAAGACATGTATTTGCCCTATCCAGTTAGTTTCTGACGTTTACGTGTCTCGGCCAACCCGAAGCTGATCGTGTCTGGTTCGCGCTCCGGCTCGATGGGATACGTATCAAGTCATGAGCCCCGGCTAATGCCATCGGCGGACAAAAGCCAAAAATAGCAACTTGGTGTCTCGGTATGCTCCCGGCTAGACGACTTTAGAGCGAGTAACGGGTTATAATGGAAAGGCCAATGTCGACATGTCACAGGACTGGCAACATGTAATTACAAATGCCTATGAGAACATATCCCCTGAGACGTACATGACATTTATGTCTACTTAAGTCAAGTCCCATAGAACTTGCTGCAATTCCAAGGCCCGTGAAGAAAAAGAAAAATGCTGTATTAGGAGGACCGGATCAATAGGCGTCTAGTTGTGGGATAAACCGAGGTATTCCTTGGGGTAGTCGGAGGACCCAAGTATTGGAGGTTGTTCAAGATAATGGTAGTAGTTAGACCCTCTTTTCTATGCCATAAGAGCCCGAACATTCTCAGCGGCTTCTGCATGGAACACGGGAGTCGGCAAGGTGAGCCAAGGCGCCAAGACCAACATCTCTTATCAAGCATCAAGCGTCATTCAAGCCACGAAATAATACCAACTCTCTACAGCACAGACATAAGCATGGATCGAACTGAGCCAACAGCTGTGCCCGTTCTACACCTCGTGACTTCTCCCCGTGCCCTCGCCGGGCGTCCTGACGTTGCAGCGGACAAGAGGCGTGAGGAGCTTCGCCATGTTGTAGTTCGCCGCCCAACCGTGGCTGGGGGGCACAGTAGGGGAACTCGTTCGTTCGGTGTGGCATCCATTACCTTAATTCGGCTGCGTCATTCGGTACCTGGGTGCTCAGTGACAAGCACCCAAGACCACGGGTACGAATCACAGGCCGACGAGATGCATGGGTGGCCTTCTAGCTGGCTTCCAGAAGACGGGGGATTACGGGGAAGCGGTGACAGCGTGACCGCTCCTCCGCCATTGCTTTTGACTTGGCGGTGACGTTAACTGAGTTGAATGTCTGGGGGAAACGGCACGGACGGCCAGTAGGTGGCTCACACGGGGTGGGTTTTGGTCGGGCCGCATCGGGGTCCCCGTTGTGGGGAATGGGGATTGGCGGAGCCCGTAAGCTCGGCATCGGCTGACTGCAGCGCCGGTCATCCTTCGGAGCCGACAGTGCCGATCAGCCCCACACGTCTCCCTTAGGTAGGTTGTTTCTACCATTGGAATTCTGCTGCCTAAGGGCACGATAAACCCTCGCTTTGGAAGGACAAGCAAGGGAGCACGGCAGGATGATGATCATGAATAAGATTGAGGGGGAGAGGGAGAGATGATACGAGAAGAGTCCTTTGCCGAGGTTACAGATAGGCAAGGATAACCATCTCCCTGGGGATTTTCTGATTGATTGACCTCCGTATCACTGTGATAAGCAGCCCTCGGCATTCCTCGGCGACTGGGTTGGGTGGGCGATCCATTGCTTCTGTGGCTTCTAGAGACCTTCCATAACGAGGTCAGCGCATGGTCTTCCTAATTCGGGGCCGCGGAGTTGTTGCCAGTAGCCCCGATCTGCAGTGCGTCATACCGAGTCTAGGCCAAGACCTGCCGGCTGACCCCCAGGTGCGTCCGTCGCGTAGGGCTCCTAGGGCTCCTAGTGCAACCATCTTGGGGTTGCGTCTGGAGATGTCTAGGTAGCTAGGGCCGTGAAGGGAGGGGGGGCCAGCTCATCACACTTCAGCCGCACGTCCCTGAGTGCATTTAAGGGAGCTCTCGTCGCCCTCGATTTATGCTCGTGATTCTCTTGTCCTGATCAAACTGTTTTGTTACGACAACAGGCATTCCTTGATATCCTTTGACCGCACCAGGAGTGCCCATTCTGCCATTGAAGCTCTGCCTTGAAGGCTGATAGACCACGATACCCCATTGATACCCCTACTACTCGACAGAAAGACATTGCAACTCTTTGAAGACCAAACCCTCAATCTCTACAACAACAAGCACAAACAATCATCTACCTACAACCATCATGACCTTTGGCCGTCCCCGCACCAGCTCCTCGTCCGAGGACCGAGGAAGAAATCCTGAGCCGATTCCCATCATGGACGACAAGGTATGTCGGTTAAAAGCAAGACTGGCCTAGAACACAGAGTCTGACAAGCCACCAGCAGCGCACCAACTCGTACTCGAGCGAGGCTTCTCTCCCCGAATCGCCCGCCTCGTCCCCTCCAAAGTCATCCCACTCGTGGTTCAAGCCCGCACCACAGGCCGTCAATGTCTACACCACCTGCGGTCGACACACCAACCAGCTCCTGTTTGGCGGGCCATCCCTGACCGAGCTCGCCCGGACCATGCTCAAGAAGGACTGAGCGAGCAGCTGAGACGCAGGCATGAGATCCCTAAAGCAGGCCCTACTGCAGCCCTGCTCTACCATGACGTCCAAATCGCGCAACTTGTCAGCCCGGCATTCATGCTGTTTCACATTCTCTGTATTTTATTCGACGTCGCTGGCTGGTACGGGACGGAGGTTTTTGTTGTTGGCATTGGAAGCGTGGCGTCTTCAGGGTAGAGACAGACATCCTGGACTGGCGGCGGCGCACTGGGCGGAGGCGGAGGAGCACTGTACCACGAATGACGGCCTTGTACGATGGATACCATTCTTCTTCTGTAGCAATATTCGTAACGAGTCCATGAATTTGACGATAACATTACTTGACTCCGTTCTATAATTGGCGTGTGACGAAGAAAAAGTCAAAAGCTGCCCATGTGGGCATTCACCAAGCCCGCCTTTTCGCGGTTACGCGTCCTGCGCTCGGCAATCGCAGCAATGGTGGGAGCCAAGGTAAAGCCAAGGCTTGTGATAGTAGTACCGAGTAGTCACATGGATGAGACAGCATGGACGCTACTGTAGACGGTTGAAAGGATGCTTTGTCGGTCGGTCCCTGATGAAGCAAGGTCGCGTCGACCAACAGCCAACAAGATATTCATAGAATGAGAGAAGCACCTGTTAAGCACCTGTTACGATTAGCCCTTTTCGTCGACACTATCCTTGCTGTAAGCTGGTTCCTTGGACCGAGACTCGAGTCTCTTCGGTAAGTAGGATGGCATAAGCCGTCGTCTTTCGCCCGGTGCCAAGTCAATGCCGAATAACCGCGAAACGAGGAAAAATATCATGATAATGATACAACATGCAGAAAAAAGCAGGACCGAAAATAGTTAGCTGTTGCCTGACCGAGAGCTCCATCTGGGGAATCCATGACCGACCCGATTCAGGCCCTGTTGGACGAAGCGAACTGCATGCTGGCTGCTGACTGCTGACTAAAGTGTGAAGCCTTAATTCCAAGGCCACAAGGCACAAAAGCGGAAAAGCTCCGGGAAAAAGAACCAGGGACTGCCACCTGCCACCTGCGACTCGCCGTCAACATCAGCCCTACGGGAAGCTTGACCTTGAGCCGCAAGCATCCATCGAGCGTTGGCGCCGGCATGGGGAAATCTGGGGAGAGCTGCCAGGGTCTTGTTTGAATTCGATGTCGATGGCATATGAGAAGAATGAGAATAGGAATTGAGAGCGCAAACGGGCCTCGAGGCGGTCGCGAAATGTCCAAAACGAGTAAGCAGGCAAACGCCTATCAAAATTTCCCAAAATTAGCAAGATTCATGTCCAAAAAAGTCGTGTTGAAGATTCATTCTGTTTGTTTCGCAATTCATGTCAAAGCCTCGAGAAATCAGCTCGATTTCAGCCTCTCCAAATCGCCGTGGTGTCTCCCGACCCATTTGCGCCAATCAGAGACCAGAAGCGGGCCAGTTGCCTGGAAAAACGCTCGGGCCACCTTGTTTTCTTTCGCGCCAATGCACGTGAGGCCGCAACTCGCCAAACCTCAGACTTCGACGCCCATCGCCCGTGAACCAAGACGCGCAAAACTGCTTCATCCCACCTGGCCAGTCACCTGTTTTTTTTTCTTCCTTATTCGTCTCCGCCCGTTGCCCGATATTCACCACAAGCGCCATATATACACCTATTCACACTCGAGCTGGATGTCTGTCTAGCGCATCCCGACCCGTCGACCCCTTTGATGCTTTTGCGCTGATCCCGACGCGCGCGCTGTAAGCCACAAGCTCGACTGCGACCACCCCATGCACGCCTCAATCTGATATCGTGCACTTTCCGCTCATGTAAACAGTGAGTTTGCGCAACCAACTGGTCAATACAAACGCGATGATTCGATGCGCATCGATGCATTATTGTCATCAGCGATGACTGTCACCATCAGTGAATGATCCCTTTGCTGACTTCCCTGCTTGTCTTTAGACCCAGCAAAGCTCGACTAGACCCATCGTCTGTGTCTTTGCTCAACACCCGAATCGCTACGAACAAGCATAGAATCGATTCTGGCATCGCCTACAATGGTCAGCAAGCGCAAGAGAGTCCTCGAGGACTTTGACCCCAACAAGTCTGACTCCGACGACGAGAACTTTGACCCTTCCGTCGCCGGGCCGCCTCGAAAGACTTCAAGGAAGAGTGGCCGCTCCAGGAGTGGAAAGCCGAGTCGCCGACATGGGAATCGCTATCGAGGATCCGACATCGATGACGACGATAATGAACTCTCTGATAGCCAGGAGGATAACTTTCTCGAAGACGATGACGAAGATGAAGACGATGAAGACGCTCCCGTGAACGCCGCCGGTCGACGTGCTAGAAAAGCTGCTGTCAAGCATCAGAGCTACAGAGAAAGCAGCGAGGAGGCCGCCGAGACCGGTGACGATACTGACAAGCCTGGCGAGGCGGATGCTGATGCTGGTGCTGATGTCGATGTCGATGCTGATGCTGATGCTGATGTCGATGCCGAGGCCGATGCCGATGCCGATGCCGCCGAAGCTGAAGACATAAAAGAAGTCGAAAAAGAGCCCGAGGAGGAACCCCCAAGGCCAACTAGGAGCAGAGTCGTCAAGCTCCGAGTGCAGAAGGGTCAACTGCCCGCTGTCACACGCCGGACAACTAGAGCCCACACGGAAGAGGCAGAGGAGTTTCTGGAACTCTCCAACTCGGGCAAGCACGCTGTCACCTCGCGAAACTCACGGAGCAGGAGCCCGGAGACATTCGCTCGGAACACAAGGGCCTCTCGCGCTCTGAAGACGCCTAAGAACGCCCCGGAGACGATCCCGGAGGCTACCCAGGAAAGCAGCTCTCGAGATATCAACGACGCCGACCAGCCTGATGAACTATCCCAAGACCCCGAGGATGTCCAGAAGAAGGAGGGCAAGGATGAAGAAATGCAGGATGCTGCCGAGGGGGGTATCGTCAAGGGGGATGTCGTCGAAGAGGATGCCCCCGGAGAGGATGCCCCTGTGCAAACGGTGGAGGAAGATGACGACGAGGACGACGTACCCATCACCCGCCGAACTCGAGGCGCTCGCGCAAATGCTTCAGCACCGCCTGACGAAGTCGAGTCTGATGCCGGACCCAGAAAGTCACGTCGCCTAACCCGAAAGTCCAGCAAGAAGTCTCATGAGCCCAGTAGCGACTTTGAACCTGGCGATGATTCGGAGGATGCCAATGCCTCCGGCTCGGAAAAGGCCCGTCATGACCATGATATGGACAGTCCTGCCCCTCGAGGCCGACGAGCGCGACCAGCCAGAGGCTCACGTCAAGGTGGTGATTCTGCCGATGAAGAGCCCGAGTTTGACCTAGACGAACTGAACGAGGAGGCACGCGAGTTGCGACAGGATTCTCGCTCGCGCCGCCGCCCAAGGAAGGAGTCACCTATCGTCTACCAGGAAAACACCCGAAGATCCAGAGCACGGGTCAATTACTACATGCCTCCCCTGACCTCGGTCAACATTGAGGAGGAAGAAGCTGAAACTGCACCCGCACCGGCGCGCTCACGGCGTCGCGGTGGTGCCAGCCAGGGCTGGGAGCGTAACCTCAACACCACATTTGGCCCCTTCGGAGGAGGTGGTGGCGGTGGTTCACTTCTCAACGGACCTTGGGGCACAGGGGCGGCTGGCGGCGTTGACTCGGATAGCAGTGACGATGAGATGATGCATCGTTCCAGCGTCGCTGGCAACCTTGGCATGACACCAACATCTGCTGCCCCTGCCGGCGGCCTGCTTCCCGGTGCTCCAGGTCTCAACCATGAGGGTGTCGGAGCACCCCCCAACGTTGGCAAGATCAAGGACCGCAAAGCCCTCGCTGATGCTGACCCTCTTGGAGTTGACATGAATGTCGACTTCAGCAAGGTTGGTGGTCTGCAGGGCCATATTGACCAGCTGAAGGAGATGGTTCAGCTCCCCTTGCTCTATCCCGAACTCTTCACCAGATTCCATGTTACTCCACCAAGAGGTGTGCTGTTTCACGGTCCACCAGGAACTGGTAAAACGTTGCTCGCCCGAGCCTTGGCCAACTCGGTGGGCTCTGGCGGCCGAAAGATCTCGTTCTACATGCGCAAGGGTGCCGATGCCCTGAGCAAGTGGGTTGGTGAAGCTGAGAAGCAGCTTCGGTTGCTTTTTGAAGAGGCAAGGAGGACTCAGCCCAGCATCATCTTCTTTGATGAAATCGATGGTCTGGCGCCTGTCCGATCGAGCAAGCAGGAGCAGATCCATGCCTCTATTGTCTCGACACTTCTGGCTCTGATGGATGGAATGGACGGCCGCGGTCAAGTCATTGTCATCGGTGCCACCAACCGACCAGACAACATTGATCCTGCCCTCCGTCGACCAGGCCGCTTTGATCGAGAGTTCTACTTCCCTTTGCCAGACATTGAAGGGCGAAAGTCGATCCTCAATATCCACACCGCGGACTGGGGCCTTTCGGAACCATTCAAGGACTCTCTGGCCGAGAACACCAAGGGCTACGGTGGTGCTGACTTGCGAGCACTATGCACAGAAGCTGCTCTCAACTCGATTCAACGGACGTATCCCCAGATCTACTCTTCTACAGAAAAGCTGGTAGTCAGCCCTGAGAAGATCAGTGTCCACGCAACCGACTTTATGCTGTCTATCAAGAAACTCATCCCCTCATCTGAGCGATCAGCGACCTCCGGCGCCCGACCTCTTCCCAAGTCGATAGATCCGCTGTTGCGCAAGCAATTGGCGGAGGCTAAACGCGCCCTGGACGGACTGCTGCCTCGCAAGAAAAAGATGACAGCACTAGAGGAGGCCATGTACGAGCAGTTCGACGACGACGACCATGGTTTTGGTCGAGAGGCGATGCATCAGGAGTTTGAGCGATCTCGAGTGTTCCGTCCTCGCTTCATCATCCATGGACATAGTGGAATGGGCCAGACCTACCTTGCCTCTGCCATTTTGCACTACTTTGAAGGTGTTCATGTCCAGAACTTTGACCTCCCCAGCATATTGGGTGATGGAAGGGTAAGTGATGCGTTTATCTAAGGAGCATGGACAGGTTCTAACATTCAACAGGCCATGGAGCAGGTCATTGTCGGATTCTTTACGGAAATTAGACGACACAAGCCCAGCGTCATCTACATCCCCAACATCGAGGCCTGGTATCTCGCGCTGCAGGGCACCATTGCTCTCACGACATTCAAGACTATGCTGCGATCTATCCCCCCTACTGACCCGGTTCTTCTTCTTGCTACGGCGGAGGGCGATAAGGACGACCTCCCTGCTGAACTCTTCCGGGACTTTTTCGGATTCTCTAAGAAGAACCAGATGAAGATCTCAAAGCCTGATACTGTGAGTGACTCAATTGGTTCTTGCAATGATTATGTTCTGACCTTGTATAGATGGCTCGAATGGAGTACTTTAGCTTGACCGTCAACTACGTCAAGAAGAAGCCAGCCGACTTCCCCGACCCTACGAATCGCAAGAAGAGAGTCCTTGAGGAGCTTCCTGTTGCCCCCGCTCCTCAGCCTGCCCCTCCCACCAAGGCGGACATGAAGGCGGCGCAGAAGAAGGATCACCAACTTCTCAACGCCTTGAAGATCCAGCTGCAGCCCATCATGGACCAAATCAACAGGAAGTACAAGAAATTCAGGCAGCCTGTCATCCCCCCAGCCCAGATCGAGTACCTCTTTCTTGAGACGGATCCCAACTACGTGCGGCCTGATCTTGAAGGTGTCCAGATCCGACCCTTTGAGATTGTCAAGGACAAGTATGACAATGACGTTCTGAGAGACACTGCGACTGGCAAGTGTTACTACAATCTTGAAACGACAACGATCGAGGAACGTCTCTCCAACGGCTTTTACACTCGGCCGAAGGATTTCCTGTTTGACATCAAGGCTCTCGCGAGAGATGCCAAGAATATCGGAGACAAAGAGCGAACCCTTAAGGCCAACGAACTTCTTAGCAACGTCGAGGTTGATGTCGCTAGTATCGAGAATCAAACCTCGCAGATTGACTGGGAAGGGCTTCACCGACGTCAAGTCCAGCGAGCCAAGCAAGCCGCCGAGAAGGAACGGAAGAGAAAGGCGATGCAATCACTCGTGGACCGTGTTCAGTCCGACCTCGGGGGCGGCAACGACAGCGACTCGCAGGGTCCGGTCACCCTGGGAGAGACAGTGCCTGGATCGCGAACAACGGCCAGATTCCAAGTGAGAAGCCCGCTGTCAAACGGCCACGGTCTCTCAGGCCAGGACTCGCATCCCCTCAGCAATGGCACTACGCATCCCACTGGCGAAGACGTCCAGATGAGTGGAGTTGACGACGACACACAGCCTGTTTCCCAGATGGGACCTCCCCCCAAATCTCATGATCACATCAGTATGGCACACACGGCAATGACGCAGATCTCGCAAAAGTCAGCCGTGACGTCCCTACCGCCCGGAGTTTCCCCTTCAGCTGTGATCAATGAAGCTTCGACAACTAAGACGTCAGACCCGTCTGATCATCGGTCGTCCAACTTCAGCACTCAGATGACTAATGGCACTCATGGCGAGAACCGAGGTGGTGGCGAGGATGACACCGAAGTTGATATTCCAGACACGCTGGTGGCGGCCCAAAATGCTTCGGGAGATGAGTCCTGGCTGCACTCTCAAGCCCAGGCGGCGGCGGCAACAGGCCATGTCTTGCCAGGGTCTAATCTGTCGGGCAGTCCGCCTTCGCAGCGCACGTCTGGTTTTAAGGCTCACAGCGTGGGCGGGATGGCGCACATCCTGAACGACCATAACTCTGATGATCACCATTCCATCCGCAACTCGGGCTCGTCTGCTTCTGCCTCTCAGCCGCTCACGGTTGACGAGGTGGAGACCTTCTTGCACAATGTGACAAACATGACGAGTGGCTGCACCATCGAGCAGCTGGAACAGATCAACCGTGAGCTCATGGACGAGATATGGCGTACAAGGCACGAGTGGAACCGTAGCAGGGTGATCGGGTTCGTCACGTCGGTGTTCAACGACACCATGAGGGACATCGACAGCATGCAGGAGGTTGCTCCGCCTAGCCAACGGCAGAGCTTTTGAAGATTGGAGCCGAGAGAGAAGTGTCAAGGGATACACCGTCTTGTAAAGGAAAAGCCAGTGCAAAGAGTTGGGCGATTGATTGATTGAAGCCATGTTAAGGAGTTGGGGTGTTGCAGCCGTTTGGCTATGGATGGATGGATGGATGGATGGAGGTGAGATGTGTCTGTCTGGCTTAGAGGATATCAAACACTACACAGCTTATTTTTTCTTCATATTATTTGCTTCCTGTATTCGTACACTGGTCTCTTTCCCCTCATGTACACATAAAAGACAACCATATAATGACGCCACATGTTCACAACTTGGCCTTGGTGCTATCATACCGCTTCCCCTCGTCGGCCTGCTCGGCTACAGTTAGGTCTGGTAGCTTTTGGGGCATAATACGACGGGGTGCAGTGCCCGGGACTACGCTGTACTCGGAGAAGTCGGTGACGCCGGCGTGCTCACGGAGAAAGTCCTCGTCGAGGAGGAGTTCGCCATTGACGACGGAGGGGGGAGCTTGGAGGATGGCGAGGATGGCGTCGGAAAAGATGGTTGCCTTGCGCAGGTCGTTGGCTTCGTCTGGATTCTTGATAGTGAACTGTTGAGTAGCAGCAGATTCTATGGCCTATGAGTAGCTATTAGCAGAATTCTGTTCGACTCGACTGGAGTCTACGCACCACAGCTGGCCATATGCTCGTAATGGCCATGTCCTTCTTCCCCTCACGCTCAAAGTCCATGGCAAGGCCCTTTGTCAAGACACTCATCCCCGCCTTGCCCATGGCGTAGGCCGTCTTGCCGCGGAAGAAGCGGCTGTAGATGGGCGGGCTGACGACGACTATGCGGCCCGTGGAGGGGAGATGGGGAAGAGCAGCCTGAAGCGTTGCGTAGAGGCCTTCTGGGTTGACGCGCTGCATGAGCTGGAAGCGTTTCAGGGGGGTGGATGAGACGGAGGCCCAGAATATGGCGCCTGAGTTATAGATGACGACATCTAGACGGCCGTATGTCTGGGGCTGTGTTAGTGTTTGACGAAGGGGGGAGGCTTGGGGGAGGAGTTACAGAGAGGGTTTTTGATATGAGGGCATCGACGCTCTCTGGAGAGCGGACGTCGACTTGGATGGCAGTTGCTTGGCCGCCGGCCTCTGTGATCTCGCGGGCGACGGTGGTGATGGTTGAGGCGGGGGAGTTTGGGTCTGGCGGGAAGGGGACTGCGGGCTTAGAAGGGTCGCTGATGGTTTTGGCAGCGACGACGACTTGAGTTACAGGTTAATTGTGATACTGAGTCTTTTGGAGAGGGGGGTTCTACGGACCAGCGTAGCCATTCCGGCCAAGGTCAACGGCGACTTGACGGCCGATGCCCCTGGAGGCGCCGACGACGAGAGCGACGGGGTTTGTAGATGTCATGGATGCCGAGTTGGTGTTTATGTTAGATTATATCTAGATGATGCCTTGAAACCATGATTCTTGGAATTCAACTATATGTTATATGGTTGATTGATTGATTACTGATACAGACGGTGATGGCTCGGCCCCCCGGCTCGGCGGTGGATACGTAAACTAGGCCGAACCTCGGCACCCCCACTCCCCACATGACGGGGTGCCCGCTCCGCATAGTTATCAAGCTCCGGCTTCCGTCTCTGGCAACGCGGAGATGACGCCTTGAGGAACCAGTCTTGTGCAATAAACCTCGAGGACAAAAGCTACAGAAGATGGGAGGACGAATTGATTGCTACCTGGACATTGGTGAGTTTGTCGTGCCCTGATGGAAAGAGGTGCTGATGATTGGTAAGTGTCCTTTTATAGCTATGTTGGCTATGCGGATTTGAGGCAGAACATGGATAAGCTTGCTGCTCATGGAATCAAAGTAGAGTATGTATACTACTGTTTCTCTTTCTCTCTCTCAGAAATCGCTAACTCTTTCTAGATTTCACCCCGTCTTTCTCGGCGGCATCAACCACCTCTCCGGTATGACAACCTATACATGCACATCCCTTTCTTACTTCTCATCTCACAAAACCCCTAGGAAACAAACCCCCATGGATACTCCCAGCCAAGGGCGTCTATCTCGCCTCAGACAGTCGCCGCGCCGCCTCACGCCTCTCAATCCCCTACCAGGGCTCCCCACCCGACATCTTCGCCATAGCAAAGACCCTCTCACCGCTACGCGCCCTGCACTTTATCAAAGAAAACTACCCCGAGTCGATCTTTCTCGCAACCTTTCGCTTCCTCTTCCACAAGCTGTGGCTGCCCCCGCACGTGAACCTCGCCGAGGACGCCAACCTCATCGCCGCGCTATCTGAGGCGACGGACGAACTCGACGGCGGACCGGGGAAGAAGCTTTTCACGGATGAGGATGTGAAGAGGATCATGGAGGGGAGGGAGAGCATGAAGGAGAAGGTGAAGAAGCTGACGGGGGAGGCTGTTGAGAAGGGTGCTTTCGGGGCGCCGTGGCTGTGGGTGACGAATCGGGATGGAGAGTCGGAGGCATTCTTTGGGAGTGACAGGTGAGTTCTTTTTGGGTTGATCTACTAAAAGTGATGTTATAGCTGCTGACTTGGGGATAGGTTCAATCATGTGTATCGATTTCTGGGCATCCCGTTCCAGGACGTCGAGGTGCTGCCGCCGTCGTCCAAGCTGTAAGTGTGGTGTTGGCTGGCATTGGGACGTCAAGGCAGGAGTCGAGAGAGTTCTTTGTTAGGGATATACTGTATGCTCAACCTTGAAATTAACTGAAAACAAATTAAATAGGAATATTCCTTTGACTTGTTCGTGACACTCATTCTCTGTTAACTGAGCCAATTGTAAGTGACACAAACCCACTCACTCACATTGAACCTCACAACAACCTCTACCAAAAACCTTCCATCACCACCATCACCCCCAAAAAAATGCAGCCTCTCGAACTCACCCTCATCGTCGCCGCGACGCGAAACATGGGCATCGGAGCCCACGGGACGATGCCCTGGACCGGTCTGCGAAAGGAGATGAAGTACTTTGCGCGCGTGACGACGCGGCTGCCGCCACAGGTATCTATCTATTCAACTGTCCGTAACAAGAAACTGACAAAACCTGCAGTCACCCCCAACATCCATCAACGCCGTCATCATGGGCCGCAAGACCTGGGACTCTATCCCGGTCAAGTTCCGACCCCTCAAGGACCGCCTCAACATCATAATCACCCGCTCCGCAGGCCCCGAAGACCCTCCCCCGGCCGTCGGCGAGAAGGAGCCCGTGCGGGTGCCGTCCATGGAGCACGCGCTGCGGTACGCCCGCGCCCGAGCCGACGTAGCCCGCGTCTTCGTCATTGGCGGCGCGCAGATCTACGCTGCTGCCCTGGAGTTGTCCGAGGCACGGCGTGTGTTGCTCACGAGCATTCAGCGTGACTTTGAGTGTGATACTTTTTTTCCTATTGAGCTGAAGGGGGATAAGGCTGGGGATTGGGTTAAGAGGCGGAGGGAAGAGCTGGAGAGTTGGACAGGTGAAGAGATTGCCGAGGGCGGCGAAGAAGAAGCAGGAACCAAGTATGAGTTTCAAATGTGGGAAAAGGTCGATTAGATATGTAGATAGATAGATGCTCATTCAGAGTTTGAGTCAGTAATCCAAAATGAGATGGGATATCATCCATGCATTATACTCGTATATACATACATCCATGAATACATACATACATACATACAAACAAACAATCAAGATGCCCGCACTCCCTCCCATGCCCTACCTATTCATACACCCCTTTACAACCCAGCCCGATTCTAATTTTTTGTGGTAGTTCGTAACAGCTGATAATACATAATCATCCTCTCAAGTCGCAGAAACCTTGGCCGCTCCCTCTGGGGGCACAACCTCCGCCTCATGCTTCACCGGCTCCCTCGCCGGGGTGACATCCTCCTGCTGCCCGCCCAGCTGCTTCTCCAGCCTCGTCCAGAAGACGTCGACAGGCTTGTTGAGAATCTGGGGAAGCTGCGTAGCGAGCATGTTATCGCTGGCAGCCTCAAACTGCAGCAGCGTCGCCCGCATCCAACCCACAATAGCGAGCAGAGCACGGGGATCAGCGTCGGGGCTGCCCTTGAACAGGTTCCTCCATACGGCGCTCGCCAGCACAGCATCGCCCTTGATAAGTCCCTCGTCGTACGCCAGCAGCAGACCCCGCCACTGCACGAAAATGTCCTTGAGGTAGCGCTGCCGCAGGGCGCTCGACGTGATGTGGTGGTCGATGTGCATCTTCTTCTCGCACTCGAAGAAGAAGTGGTCCGTCAGCTGGTGCTGCCAGTTGTGGAAGGGCTCGCGCTCGAAGCAGCGTATCCGGGCGTTGATGAGGTAGAGGTGAAGCATGGTGACGTGGGACCAGGTGCTGAATGTGGGAGGGAGTTTGAAGGCTGCAACATGTTAGCGACGAGGATGTCAATTGGGGCATGAGACACATACTGTGATGCCATACGCTGTCTGGGTTCAGGGAGTGGCCAATCTCCTCTCCGTCTTCGGCAAGCTGCACCTCGTCGTTCTTCCGCTCCTTCTCGGTGATGTGGTAGTCGGCCGCCTTTGACGACGCCTTGAACAGCTGCTCCGTAGCACCCAGCACACGGTAAGGCTCAGCCATGGCGCTCCCGAGACCCTTGAGGAGACTCCTCGAGCTCGTCCTGCTAAACTGCCGAACGGGCACCGACGCGGGCGTCCTCGCGGGTGTCGTAAAATTCGTCCTCGGGGCAGCGGCGGCGACGGCAGCCCGTGATGCGCCGGCGCGCATTGAGGCCCGGAGGACGGTCCGGGCCTGTGTCCTACAGGTCTCGCAGGCCAAGCTCATGGTGTTTGATTCTGTAGGGAGAGGCCGCTGGGTCGAGCTGGGAAGGTGCTGGGTTCGTTCGGGGGTCCTTCACGTCATGGCCGGGTGCATGACGGCTTCAATCTTTCAATGGCAGAGAAATTGTCTGCCTTGTGAGTGGTCCGGGAGAATGTCGGCAGCCGAGGATCCTTGTGTGCTATCGGCACTGTGGCACACTGTGCTAGATAACCTCGACCACTAAACAACATCAACATCAACATCTCTCATCCAACTCTTGATTAAATAAAAATACAATTATTTTACATTTTACAGGCCTTGAACTATTGGAACTTTGAGAATACCAATGTGCTGTTCGTCCCCCCAAACCCAAAGCTGTTCGAGATGGCCACTCCAATATCCTTCTCTTGTGCTTCCTTGGCCACGAAATTGAAGGCGGCTCCAACATCAGGCTTCTCCAGGTTCAGCGTCGCAGGCACAATTCCCTAGAACCATTGTCAATCACAAGTCATAAAGCCTTTTCAAGAGTTTCACGTACCTCGTGGATGGCCAGTATAGAGAATACAGCCTCAATGGCTCCCGCAGCGCCAAGCAAGTGTCCAACCGCCCCCTTGGTGCTACTGACAGTAACGTCCGATTCGTGAGAGTGTCCCTCGTCGCCCATCATGAGCCGTCGGATGGCTGAAGCCTCGGCAACATCACCAACCTGAGTAGCCGTGGCATGAGCGTTGACATAGTCGATCTGCGAGGGCTTGATGCCTGCATTCTTCAGCGCCTTGGTCATGGCGAGAAAGGCACCGCGGCCATCTTCCCGCGGCGCCGTCATGTGATGCGCGTCGCCGCTGCAGCCGTAGCCCTTGACCTCGGCGTAGATGCGAGCCCCTCTCGCCTTGGCGTGCTCCAGCTCCTCGAGGACACACACGGCAGCGCCTTCAGCGACCACGAACCCACTGCGGTCAGCGTCAAACGGCCGGCAACTTGCCTGCGGATCATTGTTGTAGGCCGTCGACAATGACCTGGCCCTTCCGAAGCCGGCAAACGTTAGGGGGTGGATGCATGACTCTGACCCTCCTGCGACCATGACGTCTGCGTCTCCCATGGCGATGAATCGTGAAGCGTCTCCGATTGAGTGGGCGCCGGTTGTGCAGGCCGTCGTCGCGGCGTGGTTTGGGCCCTGGAAGCCGTACTTCATGGCGATGTGGCCGGCAGCCATGTTGATGAGGATCTTGGGGACGAAGAGCGGCGACACCTTTTTATATCCCTGACAAGTAGTCAGTACTTACTCTCTCTCAGCTCGGCTCAGGGCTGCCTTACACCTTGATCATGCACCAGACTGGTCTCGTAGATCTCGTCGAGATTCCCAATACCACTCCCAAGACACACCCCCGTCTCCTCAAGCTCACGCTCATCCTTTGGCTCCCACCCAGCATCCTTGAGAGCCATGTCGCTCGCGGCCATGGCATACTGCGTAAACTTGGACATGCGGCGCTGCTCTGTCGTGCTGAGCCAGTCCGAGGCCCTCCACTTGCCGTCCCCCTCTCCGCTAGGAACTATCCCAGCTACAGTGCTCGTCAGCTCCCTCCACCGCGCCCGAGGCTCCAGGTCGGCGACGCTGACGATGCCAGACTCGCCAGCCAAGAGACGGGACCAAGTCCGGCGGACGCCGACTCCCAGGGGCGTGATGGCGCCGAGGCCAGTCACGACTACGCGACGCATTATGATCCCATGCCGAGTCTTAGAGGGGAAAATGAGTGGTCGAAGATATCGTCGAGGTTGATGTAAGTTCAAGGTCGATCGAGGCCCATGTCGAAAATTTCCCACTTTGGTTTAGCGCACTGTGCTTCCCCGTTGATGATGCAGGGGCGTTGCGAACGAGAAGGAGCAACTAGGTCGAGACTTCCCTTTTATATCTTTTTAATACTCGAGATATTCCATCAAATAATTCAATCTTTTACCACTAGAGAATTTCATAAGACGCATATTGCTCAGTATTATTATTATAAGCGGCTAAGATCTGAATAAGACGCCACCAGCTCAAACCGGAGCACAAAAGAGACGCGAAGCAAACACGTTTCACCCGTTGCCGTTGACATTGAGACAACTTCTTTGACGACCAAAAATCTCGACAAAGATCTCGCTCAATCTTGGATACTCATTGATATATCTACTATATAGCGTTTCTAGCTGCTCTTTTAGTGCACGTGGCATTCTCCTAGTTGAGACGCGTCCACACGCACGTCACCCCCAACTTGTCTCACCTCTACAGTCAGCCAGCACCATCTGAGCCAGTGGATGAACTCGAGCTCATATCGGTGAACTCGGAGGCCCAAGAGGCTGTAGCAGTCTCAGCATGCCTCGCAGTCAAGAGCCAGGCTCTGCAATGCCAGCCGAGGCCATCGGGCAGACCATCGGAGGCCCCAGTGGACGCCTGTCGACGTCGCTCGAGGTGGAGGACCCCTCGAGCGATAACCTCAAGCACAGGCTTCACGAGTGGGCGGCCAGCGGAGCACGCAACGATGCCGACGATGACGAACAAGGCTCAGAGTATGAGCTCCTCATGGATCCCAATCTTCCCGAGGAGTATGAGACGAGACGCAAGGGCTCCGAGGACTCTGGTGATGAAGCAGCTCTTATCAGAGATGATGATGATGACGAGGAGGAGGAGGAGAACTCTCCTTACCCAGAAGTCAGAGCCGCAGTCAGAAACTACGACGAGGACCTCCCGTGCAACACGGTGAGAGCCTGGACCATCGGGATGCTCCTCGTCGTCCTTGGCGCCTCGATGAACACCCTCTTCTCCCTCCGCCAGCCCTCCATCAGCATCGGACCCCTCATAGCCCAGATCATAGCCTGGCCCATGGGCCACGGGTGGGCGAGGTTCGTCCCGGCCAAGGAGTTCACCACGTTTGGCCTCAGGTGGACGCTCAACCCGGGGCCGTTCAACATCAAGGAGCACGCCATCATCGTCGTCATGGCCAGCGTCTCCTTCTCTGTCGCCTACGCTACAGACATTATCCTGGCGCAGCTCGTCTTTTACAAGCAGGATTTTGGCATCGCATTTCAGCTTCTGCTGACTATCTCGACGCAGTCGGTGGGCTATGGTATCGCAGGCATGCTACGCAAGTTCCTAGGTGAGTCCATGACGATAACTACACGTACAAGTAGCTCACACTGTCAAAGTATACCCGGCATCCATGATATGGCCCGAGAACCTCGTGGGCGTCACCCTCATGAACGCCATGTACGAGCGCAACGACCAGCCAGACGCCACCATCATCGGGGGCACCATGCACCGCTACAGGTGGTTCACCATCGTCACGGGCTGCGCCTTTGCCTACTACTTCATCCCGGGCTTCCTGGCCCAGTTCCTGAGCATCTTTGCCGTGGCCACCTGGCTGGCCCCTCAGAACCCCGTCGTGAACCAGCTCTTTGGCGGACAGACGGGCCTGTCGCTTCTGCCCATCACGTTTGACTGGACGCAGATTGCGGGTTACGTGGGCTCGCCCCTGATCCCTCCCTGGTGAGTACTACAAAATACAGCTCTAGGATGATCTCTGAACGAGTCTAGGCATGCCATCGCCAACACCCTCATCGGCGTCGGCACCTTCTTCATCGTGCTCTCGTCGTTTCTTCACTACGGCGGAGTGTGGTATGCTGAATACCTACCAGTGAGCGACTCGAGCACCTACGACAACACAGGAGCTCCGTACAATACAACGCGCATTCTAACACCCGAGTTTACTCTTAACGAGGAAGAGTACAAGAACTACTCGCCCCTGTTCATCAGGTTTGTCACACTCAAAACCTTGAATTACCCTCAGCTCACAGAGTCAAGCACCACGTTCGCCATGTCCTATGGACTCTCCTTTGCCGCCATATCATCCCTCGTCGTATACACCTACCTGCACAACGGCAAGCAGATCTGGCAGCAGTGGAGGAACAGCACCAAGGAGAAGCCGGATGTCCACATGAAGCTCATGAAGAAGTACAAGGAGGCTCCCACGTGGTGGTACATGTCTCTCTTTGCTGCCGCAAGTCCCTTCCCGGTTCCTCTTCAAGATGCATAGCTGACGGTGATGCAGATGCTTCTGATTGGGTTCTACACTGTCCTTGGGTTCCCTACAAACCTCAGCTGGTGGGCGTTTCTGCTGGCCATTGCCATCTCGTTTGGCTTTGCCCTTCCGATCGGCATCATCCAGGCCGTCACCAACACTCAGATTGGCCTCAACGTCTTGACCGAGTTTATCTACGGCTACCTCCAACCGGGCCGTCCTCTGGCGCTGATGATGTATGTATACACTCCTCACTTGCGAGAACTATTATGCTGACTTGTAACTCTAGCTTCAAGACATATGGATACATTACAATGCAAGTTTCTCCCTTTCAGTCACTCAAAAAGGCTACTAACCGTCCCAGGGCGCAATCTCTCCGCTTCGTGTCTGACCTCAAGTTTGGACACTACATGAAGATCCCGCCTCGCACAATGTTTCTGACTCAAGTCGTGGCCACGACCTTTTCATGCTTCATCCAGATCGTAGTCTTGAACCTGGCCCTAAACAATATCGAGGACGTCTGCGAGCCACACCAGGCCGACCACTTCACATGCCCTGGCGGTCGTGTCTTTTTTGCTGGTAAGTAGACAGACGCTCTAGACCATCCATCAACCGCGTGTCTAACATCCATGTAATAGCCTCCATCATATGGGGTCTCCTAGGTCCTGCCCGCATGTTCTCCCCCGGCCAAGTCTACTCCGGCCTCTTCACCTTCTTCATAGTCGGCGCCATCACGCCCATCGTAATCTACATGGCCGCCAAGCGCTGGCCCAAGTCCCCCGTCCGCTACCTAATGGCCCCCCTCATCTTTGGCGGCGCAGGCTCCATC
>JABFEX010000164.1:0-12248 GCA_013623515.1 Fusarium illudens
TATAACTTAATAGCTTAAAAACTTTAACCCCCTCCTCTTACTCTTATATAGATAATTAGAGTAATTTTATACCCTTTAAGAGGTAAAATATCTTTTTATAATATAGCTAGGTATTAATCTTTTATTATAAGTAATAAAAAGGCTAAATATAAAGCTATAGTATTAATATTAAGATATAATATTATAATATATAGATATTATGTTTTTTAATATAATTAAAGCCCGGCCCTTAATAGGATAACTACGCTAATAGATAGTTAGCTTTCGAGAGGCTTCTGGTCGGCCGGCGGAGAGACAGCTTCTATCGTTGCAGACGTAGATTGACTCTGTTCAGAGATGGTGCGACGACCAGGCCGTGGTCGTAACCAGATCTTGACCTGCAGGCTTCGGTTGCCGTTAGTAACTGGTTCCTCGGCCCTGGGAAAGAGTGTGACTTGCCTGAGGCTGATAACCCTCTCACTAGACGCAATGCTCGCTTTGCAATGGTTTTGGATAGAATTGTTAGTATTTTGTGTTCAAGGAAAAGTGTGAGATGGTGTTACCATGAGGATAAAGGAATCGTGAGGGGGGGCCACTTTCTTGAGTTACACGGTATCATGCAAGGCAAGGAAGGGCATTAACAATTACTCATAGATGCAGAAGCAAAATACAAGATTAGAAGTTGATCGCTCGAACTTCGGCCGATCAACTTTAATCTCTGGCCCTGTTTAAGGCGACCAGGCGGCTATAGCGTGAGGTGGCCAATACTAAATTCTAACAGACAAGGCCGGCCTCCGGCTCCGAGATGTTGTCCCGTCGAGCCTCCGGGGCGGGGACGGGCCGGGCCAAGACGGAGCCCCGCTCGGCAGTTCGGAACTCTGTGACTGCCAAACGCCATCACCGGCATTTCCCAATAGCGGCGGCGACGATCACGGATGAGAATTAGACAAGTGAACCTTCGCGTACTTACCACGGGCCAAGTCTCGAAAGCAGAAAAGGGGAAAACGCGACTGCCCCAAGCTCCTTACCAACATACCACACGCCAAAAGGCAAGTCTCCCAGCAATATATTGTTCTCCTCTCAGTGGCCATGTGCCCTGGGCTGGAAAACCGACATGTCAATCCTCCCAATCACGATGGGATCGGATCTGACAATGAACCCAAGGGGTATTAGACTACAAGTGCAGCAAGCCACTGATATTCGTTTGACTCAACCGAGGATATCTTGCCTGATAGCAGCGCTACTGTAGAAGGTGTGGCGATTCACCACAAGAGAAAAGATCGGGCCAATTTTGGCACTAGCTGCCTTGTTCCGTTGGACATACTCAACGAGCCCTTCCCTGCCTCTCATTCCTTGTTGCCATGCTGCCATCGATGCAGAAGCTCAGGGTAGTGCATCAGGACTTGGCCCTCAGTCCACCAGGCCATGTCCTTCTGCGCAGCGGCGGAATACCCAACGAACTGCACCAGGTACTTCTTGTACCTCTTCCCCTTGCCCTTGCTTTTGCCCTTGCCCTTCCTACACTCTTGTTGACCGTGGATGGCAAAAAGATGGACAATGTCAGGGTCAATGCCACAGACGTCCTCTCGCCCGCCCTTCTCCTTCCAATAGGCCAAAACAGCCTCTTCGTTGAGGCGCTGAACATCGCGCTCGATGAACCAGCCTTCGTTCCATCCTGTCGGAGAGTCTCGGTCGAGGGACTCGTCGGTAGTCCACTTGATTGCAAACCGACAATGAATGCCGGCGATATCGTGGGCCCCCTTGACGATGAGCTTGACGGCCTCGTAATCTAAAAAAGAGAAGTCTTGTTAGTGTCAAAAAGAAAAAGAGAAAAGAGAAAAAGAAGAAAAAGGGAATGGAAAATACAAGACGGGCTCACCTTGATCAAAAATGTCAACGACTTTATGATCAGTAATATGCCACTGCGCGTCGCGCAGCTCTATATGATGTCTGTCCACACTGCTAAGTGCCCAGAGAGAGGGATATACATACTATTAACGTCCGCGACTGACTCGTCTATCATGCTCGTGGAAAGACCCTGAACATCAGGCCTCCCCTTCTCTGGCATTTTGATGGATGAGGTAAACGATGGGAGGAAAGGCTGAGGGATGTGAACAAGTGCTATGGGCTGAGGGAAGGCTTTGTCGGAAAGGTAATGGTCATGGGGAAGGCCATGGGTTTATACCTGGGACCTGAACTCGGAGCGAGAGGCTGGTGAGAGGCCGCGCCAGGGGAGCTTCGGCTATTGACAAGTACCAGCGACACAGAATCAGGTGCTGGATACCCTGGCCGGGTGCTGTACTCTGTACTCATGGCCCCTGCTAGCAGGGTTCTGGTGGCGGATCGCTACAGCCGTGTGGCGTTGCTCAAGGTAGCGACCATTCCAGCAGGAGAGGAAGACGGGACTTGACAGGAAGTAGGTAGCTACCAAGCGCGAAAGCATGATATAGCAACAAATCCAAGGGAAGGGGTAGTACAGGAACCGCACGCTTCCGCTAGGAATGAGAAGCAGCCCTGGCAGTTTCGGTCCATGACGGGTTGGCATGAGTACGGCATCGGGAATTTCCCTCCTCTGTGTCTTATCCGCATACAGGTCTTTCCCCGGGGCATCCTTTGGTTCAGGTACGTGCGACTGCTCCAGGTACACCACACTACATCATCGTAGATGCTGCAACGCATCTGCATCTCTGTGTCGGGCGTCAAGGGTGCCCAATGTAGCTACAGTGCTACAGTGTCAGGGGGCTCAAATCTAGTCACGGGAAGCCGCGTTGGGCGATCCATTCACCAGACATACACTACCGCAGCTCCAGAATGAAGATGGAGGTTTGCTCCAGCACTGGCCTGTTCTGGTCTGTTCAGGCCGTGGCGGTGGATCTAACGGCGATTGCGCTTCCGGTCAGGATCCAAGTTTTCGCCAGAGAGATACGAAGTAGATAACAATAAGCTTAAATTTAGACTTATTTCAACGTCGGCTCTAATTAGGAAACATGCCCGAGATCTACAGATGGCTTCTCTAATCGGTACACTCTGACGTCTCAATCACTCTCATCGAGCATATTGGGCAAAATCGCGGCAGAGGGAGCGAGCGGGGGATACGAAAAGCCCCCAGATCCCAGATAAAATCACCCCTGACTATTTACTACACCCCGCCTAGACCTAGCCTTCAGCAGAAGCTGCCGTTCTGCTTTTTGCTGCCGTTTATTGCCGTTTGCCTCTGCGGGCTTCCGAAGCGTAGGAGGCTATTCCCAAATGAGAAACCACCCTGGTAAACGGCAAATGGATCCATCGGTGGCAAAGGGTACAAGGCAGGGATATCGATATCGGAGTCAGCGACACGTAGCCCTTGTGTGACAGCTTTGTCAGCGAGATTACGGCTTTGTGCCCCGCCAACTCCCCTTTGAAGAGAAGATGAGGGGAAGCCCAGATGCCCCCAAAGCGACAGATGAGGCGATTATCAAGTCCATAGTGCAGAGTAACCATTTAAAAGCCCCATTTTGCAGGCAGTGAGGCTTTAACCATCATAGCGTCCAACGCGTACTGGGAGCTCTGGCATGGTGACAGGCACAAACAACTGCCAATCGCCTCGAGGCTGAAGATTCGGCCCTGAGAGTGAAAAGACTGCATCGACTCCTGAAACAAGATCTGCGTCGCGTCTCGGGAGTCTGCCATGTGTCCTGTCACAGCCAAGCATCGCTTGGATGGCCGCAGGGCATTTTGAGACCCGAGATCTGAGTCTCATCCTGCAGCCACCCAAGCGATAGATGGCCATCAACCGGGGGCGCCCAGCGTAACAATCTCGACGTAGTCATCAGCCAGAGGCCGCGATGACGTCACGCTGACCGGCAGGCCGTGCCGGAAGAGACGGATGTCTCACAAAACGCTGGAGACGGCAAGCAAACTCCTAACGTCTCAGGATCATTTCCCGAGCCACGAGTCGAGTGGCCACACAGCCCACTATAGCTCGCTTAAGTAAAATCTCTAACGCTGATTGGGCTTTTCGGTGAGGGGGTAAGATACATGTCTACGGGGATGACGCCGATTAAGATCTAGACGCTACGCTGATTACGGAGATTAGTTAGCCAATGTTAAAGATGTATGACGAGATGTAACGTTAGATCTTGCAGAGATCTGGTTGCCGCTTATCGAGATCTAAACGCTAATTACCGAGATTGGAGTCTTGTAGAGCTGACGCATCTTAAAGGAGGCGCCGCGAAGACATGGTCTTTATATATCTAAATAGGAGGACACCAAAGGCGCATCATTATCTGATCTACCTACTGCATGGAGCATAGCAGTCTGCTCGAGCCTGTTGCGTCCTGGCAATCAAGCCTTGGCCAGTCCCGCGCACTTGGCGGCTGGGAGACTTCGGGCGGGCCCCCTATTAGGCCCCCTGCTAAGAATTACAGCGCATCAGCCACTGAGAAATTGTAACACCAACTGCCCGGGCAATAATTCCATCCCTAAAACACTGGATGCCATGGGGCATGGGACGGGAGCTGAAAGTACCAAATGGATTGCGATGCCCTCACGCCAAGGATCACCACGGGTACTCATGAGCCACGATCGATATGGCGTCGGATCAATTGCCCCTAGTAGAGATTGCGAGATTCCATACACCATCGTCCTTGTTCTTATGGATGTGCCAGGTACCCTGGAGCCTATCAATGCCAGCTGTTTTCGCTTTGAGATTTTATGCGGATTCTCCGTCGAAGATTTCCGAGATTATATATGGATTTACTACTTAGTGCTCCAAGTTGAATATGCGTATTTGCCGTTTACTTAATTATCGCTTTAGATTGGCTGTTAGTTAATGTCCAAACATGCGTAATCTCCGTGCCATGATATGCGCATTCTCCATCAAGGAGGTCGCCACTCTCAAGGGCCACGTCGGAAATTCCGTATTCTCCGTGTTCATAAGACATTGATTGGCAATAGTGTTAATTATGTATACCGTTAATGCCAGCTTCAAAGTTCTATCTTCGCCGTGCCTTTGCTATGTTCCTCATGAGCAATCATGAAAATGCCAGAAGCTCAACAGCTCGGGATGGATTATCTCCTCTTGTGTATTTTACTGAATAAAAAATGCTCTCTCGGTTGGTGGTTGGCGTCTTTCCGGGCGCCTAGTTGCGTATTGTCCGTCTAGTTGGAAATTGCGTATTTTCCGTTAGGTTTCTTTAACGCCTCTCTTACTAACTGTACATTCTCCGTTAAGTTGCGGAGCATAAATCCCGTATTCTCCGTCAGGTTTATTTATCCTCGAGGCATATTTTATACTAGCCATGCCTTCTCTATGCAGTTATAAGTTACGTATTCCCCGTTGGAAATTCTATATTCTCCGTCACCTTTTTTTACAGGGTATTCTTAACTAACCATATCTTGTCCGTCCACCTAGCTCTAAATCCCGTATTCTCCGTCGGGGCTTTTATCCCCGCATGTTCCCTACTAACCATACCTTCTCCCCTTGGTTATAAGTTGCGTATTCTCCGTCAGCCTTTCCTATAGTATATTCCCAACCGCCTTTGTATTCTCTATCAAGTTATTAATCCGGGATTCTCCGTTAAATATTTCATCGTGTCTATTAAGCTTTTCTTTTTAGTTGCTCATTCTGTGTCAAGTTCCACGTCTCGTATTCTCCGTTAAAATTCCGTATTCTCCATCGAGCTTTTTTATGCAAGCTGCGCATTCTCTATTAAGTGACAAACTCCGTGTTTTCCGTTAAAACTTTTACAATTTCCGGTACAATTTTCTCACCCATCAGTGATCCAAAGAGGAGGCCGGATAATGACCCTCACGGTGGACGAGGAGATCTTAGCCCAATCAGTGCACTGTGATCTCTTCTCACTTGGCGAGAAGCGCTCTATGATCTTCTGCCGAGTGGCAGAAGAAGACCGTAGAGCGTCAATTCTCGTCCTTCCGAGTCTATCTATCAGCGCAGTTATCCCATNNTATATCAAAAAACACAATAGTCCTTCCGAGTCATTCTTCATGATGGTTGCACATCTCTGGTCAGTCAAAGGCAGTGTCGGGCACAGCACATGGATCACAATTCTCAGCACAACTTTGGGATATACCCATGGCTGCCGTGCTGATTCAGGCTGATTCCTGTTTATACGACAGCCATCGTCAATAGCCAAGCTGGTGACACTGCAACATGAAGACTATAATGGTCGCGGGCCGGCAGGGCCTGGAAATACAAGGACTGAGAGCTACTTCACCGCAATTGAAGTCTCCCGTTATTTCCGTCCTAATTGGCACCATGCTGACGACAGTCTCTGCCGAAGGTCATTGCGTTGGGGATTTATATACTAATCAGCTTCTATTTGATGCAGCAGGCCAACGCGCCTTGCCGTAGGACCTTGGTTTGCGACAGCTTACTGACCAATTGCCGTCGAGGCGACTCGGCAAATAATAACAGATGCTAAGGAATCAACGACGGCCATATTGTTGCACGGCCCCGGGTCTCTATATCTATGTGTATATAGGGACCCAGCTCTGTCATCTGTCGCCATGCCCAGCTCTATCATCTATCACCATACCCAGCTCTATCATCAGCCTCTGTCGTCTGCCCTACCCAGCTGTCCCATTCACAATGTCCAGCACTCGTCTTCTCAAATGTCCTCCCGAGATCCTCAGGGCCATCATGGGCTTCCTCGATGACGAGAGCCTCCAAGCTCTTGCCTTTACATGCAAGAAGCTACACGAGAACATCCCAACACTCCTGCCTCCAACACCACACATGTTCCATAAGCTATTTAGCTTAGGTCTCGATGACGACACGGTAGTCAGCATTCTGCGACAGGACAAATTCACCGTCGAAAAATTAATATGGCACCACATGCGGCTATGTTGGACTCTTTCTAATGGCTTCAGACTCTTCCCCTTCACCCCACTACACATGGCTGCCTGGAAAGGCAACATCAAAGTCGCCAGCCTTCTTCTCGAGAAAGGCGCCGAAGTCGACGAATGGGTCTTTACTCGAAGCCCCCTAGAGTGTGCCATCCTGGCAAACCAGGTGGAAATGGTCAAGTTTCTTATCGAGCACGGAGCATCATTGAAGCTTAGAACAAGCACTCCCCTTCACCTGGCCGCGCTTATTGGCTCCACGGAGCTAATAGACTAGCTTATCAGTATCCGAAACGCCAACGTCAGCCAGACTGTCGCAGGCCGCACACCACTCATATGCGCTCGTCTCGCCGGGGGATACTTGGCGAACAACTATTCCCCATCTACTGGCTTTAGGTACCATTCCAACGCGCAGGGACAGGTCTTTTGCCCGGTCCAACCATAAACTCGATCGCTACAATGCAATGGTAGCAGAGGACTTTACTAGTGCCTCTAACTCCGTCCCGGTCAACAACGAGGACGTCGAAGAATGCGAGTTTCTTTACCAACATAGCCCGCCCCAGATATTGATGACACTCCTGGATCGAGTCTATGACCCAGAAAAGAGCTGCGACTCTGCCCTGGCTGACCGCTGTCTTGAGGTTGCGCCGGTGCTTCCCGATGGGGCCGTCTACAGCATCGGCGCTTCGGTAGATGTGCTGTTAGACGACCCGGAGGCTTTGGATTCCGTTCTTGGAGAAGAGGAAGAGGAAGAGGAAGACTCAGCGCCGCAGCTGCTGGGCATGATTCATGTCCTCATCAAGGATTTTGGGGCCACCAAGGTGCTGGATATTTGGGCCAGACGTCCATTCCAGGAACTCATCAAAGCCCTTCTGGCGAGAAACCTGAGCCTGGACTAGGAGGGATGCCGCTACCTTCTCCTGCGTTATCCTTTTCCCCTTTTCTATTGGGGTCTAGACGGAGAGACATCTGACGAGGAATCCGAGGGTTGGGAGAGCAGCGATATTTCGGAAGCCCCCGAGAGTTCGGAAGCCCCTGAGAGTCCGGAAAGTTCTTGATTTTTGTATTCTCATCTTGCCTTGCTGGCATTCCAGGCGTTGGAACCTGCCAGGCTGAGTTGAGGGAGGGTCTGTCATGGTTGGAACGGTTTTCTGCCCGCAAGAGGTTTTCCCCTCCTAGATAGTCCAGCAATTTAGTTGAATTTTCAGAACACACAAGGAAGCCTCGTCGTGGTGCTAAATGAATACTCGTTGGGTGTCCGCCTGGTGCTGCGTGGTAGTTTTCAGCGCTTGGTCGTAAATACACAGAAAAAGCTGGGACTACTTACTCTCTGGGATTTCACTCAATCTTCATGTTCAATGTTTGTGTCCAAAACCATGTATCGAGAGGGTCCTTTGGCCTCTGGTAGCGCTGAGTCCGACGGTCGAACCACGAGGTAGGCCCATGATAGGGCCAGACAGCCTCAGAAGAAGCCCTCACGGACGCGAGTCCCCCACCTCCTTGCCCACTTTTAAGCCCCTGTGCCCTTGATTCCCAGCCTCTTGTTGCGGCGAGAATCAGCTCAAGTTCAGACGAGCCCCCCTCACGGCAGGCCTGCTGTTGTAGACAGGCGTCAAGCTTGCGAGAGTGAACAACAACAGTTCCATTTCATTGTTCAGTCCGTCGCCATCTATCTAACTAACTAGCTATCTATTTACCCACTTATCCTCCCCCTCGTTCAAGATCTCGCCCACAATATTCATCCCAAACACCCTCCTTGGTCAGACATGCTCATGAATTACTCCTTGCTGGCATGAGTTGATGGGTGCACACAAGACCCCGCAGACAATGGACAGGGAGATGCACTCACTCTTCCATCGCCTCATCAGCCTGGCAAATCAGCTCCGCTTCCTGTTCCTCCAGATCCTTGGTCTCTTCCATCAGCTCCTCAACCTGGCATTTCAGGTTCGCCTCCTGTTCCTTCAGATCCTTGATGTCATACTCAGCACGTTCCTCAACAGATTTCACCCTCTTCTCAGCATCGCGTTCCTTCTTCTTGGCGTCGAACAGGCAAGCGTTGAGGCAACCGATCAGAGCATTTCGAACGTCACGCCTCTGTTTTATCGCTTCGATGATGGGATGGGATCCATGGCTGCAAAGTAGACAATGTCGACTTCCAGTTTCTGGGTCTCTTCAAGTACATCAATAACACTGTCGTCGATCTCCGACTCCACGGCATCAGTCTCGATTTCAACCAACTCCCGCAGTTGCTGAGTCTGGTCTTCACGATTCCTGTGATCCGCGATAGCAGCGGCCACCTCTTCGTCCCACTTGCTTCTCTTCCGCGCCACCTCTGCCCATTGGGTCAGCAGTTTGGCACGGAGGCGCGAAGCGGTGAAGTCACCTTCAGTACCGTCTTGGTCCATGTTCACTTCGACAGTGGGGGCACTGGGGGGCATCGATACGGGTTGATGTCTGAGGGTCGAGGAAGCGCCAGAAACTTGGAGTTTTGGGAGCAAAGTATGGTGGCAAGTCGACGAAGAATGGAGGACAAGTCTGGGGCTGGAAGTTAGAGTCAGTAGCCAATGCGAGCAGCTCAGGTGAGTCTCATTTACTGTTTCAAAACTCGTGAGTCGAGTTGAGGGCTGGATTCAGCAGTCGGTCGAACGGGTCAAGATGGGATCTCAAAAGGTCCTTGAAAGATTGAGAGGAGGTTGGTCAAGCTGGATGTTGCGACAACGGGGAGAGCTCTGGTCTGAATAACCCACATGATGGCAGGGTAACCAGGTGATAGATATCCAAGCTTAGAGAGAGATGAAGAATCTGACCCAGGGGCATGCCTCCTCTCGTGGGCTACTGGCCGGGCTGCTTGTCGCCTTGTTGGCGTCCGTTTGCTTCGTGCCTCAGTTGGCGTTCGGGCTGTTGTAGGATATAGGTGTAGGATGCATAGGAGTAGGCAAACCCGGATTAATCCATACTGTTCATGTCCATGAGTAGGAAGAGTCAGTTATACGGCTCTGCATGGTTGGCCTCAGAGTATTTCCAGGACAATTAGTGCAGGGCCAAGAAGTGAGACTCGGCTCAAAGAATGACAGATGAAGGTATCGCAGAACGGGGCGGCTGCTGAGATTCGAGAGCGGCTGGTGTTGTGGGACGGGCCAGGACTCGATTCGATCGTATGTATATAGGGCCTGAGTCAAGTGTGGGGATTTGTCTGGCTGGTGATGGCCTCTGTTTCAAGAGTCATCCCAAAAATAAACTCGCTTCTTAATTACTTTGAGCGCTGATCGCCCCCTTTTCGCTGACTGATTGTTGCGCGCTGCGTTTGTGCGCACATGTTAGTCGCCGAGATGCGCATGTTTTGTTAGAGGGACACAAAGACGAAAAGAAGGCTTGAGTCTTAGCTCAGAGAGATGCAGTTGCTAGCGTGAGATGATTCAGGTGAGGCGTCGATATCCCGCTGCTGGACATGGTTCCTGGATCCGCTAGCGTAAGGAGATGCAGGGGCAATCACTCCACACATCCCCTTGCTCAAAGTGCACTACTTTATGCAGGCTGAGCTTCTGTGCAAACTGTCCAACCTGACAAGCCTTGCAACGCGCCGAACGCTCGCCGATCACAGCATTCCCACGACGCGTTGCCGCCAAAGCTCGGTGTGTCTTAAGTATAGTTATGGTTGTATCTTTCCCCAATACGTGTTTACCGTGATGCTGCGACCCGCCCGTGAATTCGGGCAGGACAGCCGTGTCAGAGCGGCCGTAAGATGACATGGTTGCCAGCCGAGACACGGAGCCACACTTGGTCAGCCGCGAGCTTTAGCGCCTCTGCTCAGACATGGGCAAACAGAGCGTTTAATCTGGTGAAGTGGACTTCTGCACACAGTGCCGATGACTCGGAGGCGGCTGGTTGGTCCCCCCACGCGACTCTTCACCGCAAGCACCCACGCACCGTGTACATGTCTCAGCCCCGATGGCAAGTCTCCATTGCCTGAGACAACGACTGGGGTGGATAAACAGAGGGCCAGAGTAGGTACCTAGCCGTGGTCGCGACTTCATCGTCTCAGCACAGCCACGAAGCATGGCCCTGGGCGAGGCAATCCAAGAGCCCAACTTGGCCAACCTTGAAGATTCCCTGTCGTAAGTCCGAGCCGGATCTAACGTGGACCCCAAGCCAACAAACAATCTCCAAAGACCTGGTACTTGGGCGAGGTGCCCCAGTCGCCTTGCTCGCCGAGAGAACAGCGAGCCTGGTCCTTGAACCACTGCAAATAGATGCGAGGGGACGCGCGTGGTACTGGGACGGCCTTGCTCTAGGGTTCGATAACCACGACTTAAACGCAGGCGTGAGGCGCAATCTCTGGCTTCTAGTGCGTGTTGCCAGCAGGATCGTGAATGCGTCGTGCGGGGATTCAGCTGTGAGGCAACACGCAAACCACCAGCCCAATGACTAAACAGCTGTCGAGTCTATGGCATATAGGCCGACCTCTAAGCAGGTATGTATTCGCTCCGCCGTCTATTTTTTAGTACAAGCAATCAAGGGTTGTTTCCCCCTGGTTAAGATGATTCGGCGTTGAACCCCGGGCGGGCCGACACCAGGCCCGAGTACCGGAGCTGACGCCCTATGACGGGCCTGGTCTGACGACGCGCTTCGAGTCTAGCAAATGCTGATAGTTGGATGAAAGTGGTGGAGGGTGCCTTGGATCTACACGAGGCAACAGGGCTCTCCTACTGAGCCATAAAGACCGAGTAGTTAACAGGGATAACAATGACAGGACGGACCTCGAGTAAAGGTGCCTGCCTCAATCATACGCAAACCATGGGCTCTTATGAATCCAAACAGTAACTCGGTACGTACCGATACCTATAGAATGACTCGGTGCCCTTCTTTCCCTTCTGTCAAATCTCCCTCTACGTGCCCAGTAAAAGCAATCTTAGCCAGGGAGTCACCTGGCTTATTTGTATTCTGGGTCGTGTAGAATACTTCGCTGTGCCTGCCTTCTGGCTCCGCATAGCGTAAGTAGAGGTCATAAGAAAATAATATTAACGTTAGTATTAAGATAGTAGAGCTGAACCTTAGAGGTTATTATACTCCCATTTCATAACCGCATGTAAATATAATTACTATCTCTGCCTAATACTAATAGTATATATCTATATCCTCTTAACTCTACTAGAGTAATATACTGGTTTGGTATAGTATTTTATGCCCCGAGGCTATCTTTCTAACCTGTCTAGTTAGCGCTCTCGGGTAGCCTTAATTAATTCTCGAAACTTCTAGGAGAGATAATGCTAAGGCAATAGCCCCGCCGCGTTCTAGCCGCAAGGGGCAAGGTTATAATAGCGCTTAAATAGGTATAACCGCTAGTATTATATAGTAATACCTAGTAGTAACTAGTAATAACTAGTAATAACTAGTAATAGCTAGTTATAACTAGTTATAACTAATAA
>JABFEX010000165.1:0-31880 GCA_013623515.1 Fusarium illudens
CTTCCATCCCTCACATGCTCCCTCCTCCCCCCCTTCAACCCTTTCACAACCGACTTTGCACCAATCACCCATGCCTTTTTCGCTTAATACCATTGGGCGCCCGCTCTCGCAGCTCCCTCTCCGCTGCAGTTCCAGATGTAGTTTCGCTGCTCCCCGGTCTGCGCAGCGTTTTGCTCCTTCGATTCTCATCATGGCTTCAAATGTTCAGAAGCGACCGTCGTCTTCGTCCGTGGGCAAGCGTCCGCTGTCGGAGCCGAGGCCGAGCTCCTCAGTTCTTCTCGTCTCGCCCGTCAACGACGTGCTGCTTCTGCACCGCGTACACACCTCTACGTCGTTTGCCTCAGCGCATGTCTTTCCCGGCGGGAACCTGGATCCCTATCACGACGGTGTGATTCCCGCCGTGGATTCGCCAGAGAGGCATCAGGATGGACTAGCGTATAGAATCGGCGCCATCAGAGAGACGTTTGAGGAGACGGGCATCTTGCTGGCCAAGAAGGACGGCGTGTTGATAAACCTGAGCTTCGAGGAGAGGGACGCAGCGAGAAAGAAGATCCACGGGAACCAGGTCAAGTTTCTGGAGTGGTTGAAATCAGTGGACGCTGAGCCAGACCTGGGTTCGTGTATAAAAGTGCATTGAAACTGAAAAGACAGCTGATGGTTGTGTGATAGATGGCCTCGTCCCCTTTACACGCTGGATCACTCCCACTACAAACCCCAAGCGCTTCACGACGCAGATGTATCTATATATGCTCCCTCTGACACGCAGCAACATGCCCTCCGAGATGCTTATCCCAACTCCTGACGACGGTGTTGAGCATACGGCTGCGCTCTTCGCACCCGCCAAGGCCTTCCTCTCCCGCGCCGCTGACAATTCCATCATCCTCTTTCCCCCACAGGCATATCTCCTTAACCTTGTGTCCGGGATCTTCACCAGCCGGTCTGGATCCCTGGAAGAAGGACCCCTGCAACTTGCCGCCCAGCGAAAGAAGCTGCTCTCCTTTCTCCGCCGTGTACCAACCGCAGAGACGGAAAAGGGCAAGGAGCACAAGACGGCAACCATACCGTGGGGCGACAAGGTCATGAGTCCACACAACCTCTTCATCCGAAACGAGGACAAGAGGGTCGTTTTGGGACTGGATAAGCCTGGACTGGAGCTCAAGGACTCTGGGAGGGGAGGAGACTGGGAGAGGGTGGTACTCGTCAACTTTGGCAAAGGTGGGCCGACCAACGTGCAAGTCCGGAGGAGAGAAGACGTCTTGGAAGAGGAGAAGAAGAGTAGTGAGAAGCTATAGATGCTCCATATTTGAACAACCAATGTGGCTGTAATAGAGTGGAATGAATCCATCTAGATCGCACCATCTAAATTCCACCGGGTATCATACAGGCGCAGTTAAATATCACAATCATTTTTTGCCATCCAAATGCCATGCTATTTTGCATCACCATCTCTTCTGACTTTGCGTGCTCTCCATCTCCAAGCCACGAATGCTTTGGCTCCAATCCTGCCAGTTAAAGTCGTCACCCAGCATGTCGATATCATCGCCCCCTGAGTTGTCAAAGTGGTCGTCGATGGATGGATACGCATCAGGCCAGAGGTACGGGGGTGGGTTGTCATCCTTGGGTAGCTGTAGTGGCTGCTGGGAAAACGGTTGACCCAGTCCCCCAAGCTGCGTCTGTTGCTGCTGAGGTAGTTGAGCGGTCGTCATGCCTGGTGTTGCCCCTGAACCTGTTGATGCGGCGGCTCTCATCTCGGCCGACCCAATTTCGTTCAATGGATAGAATGTAGTAATGGGAAAAGTCGCAGTTTGTGTCATTAGTTCATTCATGAGACCCACAGCGGCATCCGAGAGGTTGATGTTTGCTGGAACCTCATGTGCTGCGGGCGTTCCGGGTCGTGATTGCAATAGTGCTGGCCCTGGCTGGAGCATCGCTGGAGGTGCCATAGGACTCAGCTCGGCTGGTGTAGATATGGGCACGTTGCTCCCGTCTGATCGTACGAGGGTCCTCCATCTTTCCCTCATCTGATCCATCTTGTCTTCCTCGCCGGCCGGTACCAGCACAAATCGCACTTGAGCTGGGTTCATCCGCTCTTCAAACTCGACACGACGAGCCTCTTCGGGGTTGCCGCGGAGACGGGCAATCTCTGTGGCTCGATGCTTACCAGTTCTGAAGTATAGTTTCCGTATGGGTAGGATAACAGACGCATAGTCGGCGCTGCGGACGTATTCGGCTGGGTGCCCCTCGTAGCCGTTGATTGCCTGCCACCCACGCTCCACGAGAGGAGTCCAAGGACGGCGACAGCTCTCGATGAGGAAATACGCCATGGCGTGCCAGTTTGTGTAGGTTTTAAAGAGCCATCTGTACTGCTTGCATCTCGAATCTGTGTTGAGAATGTGGTTGTACTCGATGATCTCGATCGCCGCCATGTAGACGCGTTGTCTTGCCTCCGCCGAAAGCTCACCGTCGGAACCGGGGAACAGCATCGGCTGATAAATAACGAGACACATCTTGGCCATTATGATGCGAGCAATCATGCCTGCCATCCAGTATAAGGGGTCGGTCTCATCCATCACATGCTTAAGGAACCGGTGCTCGACCCTTTGATATACGTCGATCAGCATCCGCTCTCGTTCCGCGAGCCCGAGATTGGCGAGCGGCCCCCCCCTGGGACAAAACGAAGCTGATGCAGACGCGGCTCGGAGAAGGCGTCTTGAGAGACTGCAGATTTCATAGCGAACCAGAGACACGGCACAGTCAGAGCGACCCTCCCTGGGCTCGGGGAATTCTGTCGTCTCTGGGCCAATGTCGGCGTCGTTGATGTTGCTGGGCATCTGAGTGTCGTAGAAGAGATCGCCAATAATGAGGTCGGTGCCTAGTTCATCTGCGGACCGTAGATCCAGTATGAGCAGCGCCCACCAGAGACGTCTCCGCATTTCCGTCTCAAAGGGGGTCAGCCCAAAGTGTGATCCGTCACGATGAAGACCCATGCCCTGCGCGAGGTGAACCACCAACCCCGTCAGGGACCAGCAAAAGCGGCTTTCATCTTGGCGCCTGACCACAACAAGGAATATGACAAAGGCTTGCATTATTGAAGTGTCGGATGAGTTGAGGAAATTGGCCTTTGCGAGGGCTTGTTCGACAGCAAAACGATATTGTGTAAGGACGTCTTCCTTGGTGACGCCAAGATTAGCTCGAACCTGCATTTCAGTTTGGTCAGTCTTGTTTCGGTATTTTCAAGAGAGACTGGAACTTGCCTCCTCGGGTTCGAGTGAAGTGATAGCAGCGTAATATATCGCCCACACTAGAGCTTCGTTTCCAAGTGAGAGATGCTCGTGGTTCTTCCTCGCGTCACGGAATATCGGCTCCATTGACGGAATATGCAACACCTTGATGAGCGGCTCAACGTTCTCCTGATAGACAGACCATAAGAACGGAACGTGAGATGGTAGAGGGCGGCATTTCTCCAGGTTGACATCTGCAGAACGATATCCAAAAATGAAGGAGTGGTGATCTGCCGGGACCACCAGTGAGGGGGAACTGTCTGGAGTATCCTCATAGTCCGAGTCATCGAAATCCTCGTCCGTCAGTTTCTGCGTCTCTTCGCGAATAGAGTCGAGCTAAGAAAGATCAGCCATGTTCAGCCGGAATTACATCCAAGAGAGTCCAACCTCGTCGTTGAGCTTTGCCCAGAAGCCATTGCTGACATATCTCCGGCTGCCGCTCTGGTCGTTCAAGACCAGCCGCCCGAACTTTTGGTGTAGCTGCTTCCGGTTCGCCTCGCTCTGATCGCTCGCGGCATCACTACCCCTCGGGCTCCCACTCGACGGGCCCGCGATGCCAGGATGAGAAGATGCGCTGGATGAATGCCTCTGGGGAAATGTGGCCGATCTGTCAATGTTTGAGGCCTGGGCTCCATGAGCAGCGTCAGGCGAATTGGCCGACGAGGGGCCCTTGCCCCCGGACTCGACCTCGATCTGGCCGCTCAGCTCCTCGACGATGCCCTCGAGCTTCCTCAGGCGCTTCATCAGCTCAATCTCGCGCTGGCTCGAGTTCTTTGGGGGCGCATTGGGGTCTCTTGGGCGCGGCTGCCGCGGTGCCCGACCGGGGGCGGGGAAGACGCATGGGATCTGGGCTCGGCGGCAATTGGAGCAGGGCATCTGCTTGTCGCAACGGACTTTGCGGCGGCGGCAGGTGACGCATGATCGCGGGTTCAAGGCCGGAGTGCTGCTCCCGGGTGCCTGGATCGGGCTCGTGTGGGCGTCGGGCCCCGTGGTCTGATAGACGGTGACGTTTCCTTGCGACGGCGGCCGTTGGCTGCTGCGATGCGAGGGCTGATGGGGATTGTTGGACGGCGGGGATGCTGTGGACTGCTGTGCGGCGTCGGGAAGTCCCTCGGATAGATTGTTGAAACCGTATCCGAGGGATACACCATCCATGTAGGACATGTTGGTGTCACGTCGGTCAGGGTATGGCGATGATGATGGTGATATGTACAGAGTATCTGCTAGTAGATAGATATGGACGACGTGGGGTCGATCGTGTCGTGTCGGAAGGAGACGGACTCTCCGCGGACTCAGAATGGACAAGGTGTGGGTGAGGCCATCAACGAGCTGCGTGTGACGCGGGTCTGGTCTTGCATGCGAGAAGCTGTCGTGAAGCCAGCGAGAGCCAAGAGGCTGAGGAGGCTGCTGTCGAGGTGGAACATGAAAAGAGCTTGCGCAGAATCGATGGATGGATGGATGATTGATTCTTGTGAGTGGGGGTGGGTTTGCTCGGCGATCTTTTTGGGAGCCTGCTCCCGTCCTCTTGGCAGCGACAGGCGATGTTCTACAGCACCGGGGCTGCCCAAGACGCCCGGGCCCTAACCTGACACTCCGGGGATCGTTTAGGGCTAGTTAGTGGGAGCCGAGCACGGGGAGTAAGCACCCTGGAAAGGCTGGGCATCAAGACTCCCTCTCTCTCTCTGACTGATTCTGGCCGTTTTCGATCTCGAGCTGGTTCAAAAGGACTGGTCTCGCTGGAGATTCGAGTCAGCGCTAATAAATAACCCCATATTCACCATCGAAACGATCCAACGACGTGTCGGCCTTTTTGTCTCTGTCGTCATCACTCAATCACGTTTGACCCCTAACGTCGGAGTGCGGCATGACTTGACCACCGCTCCCCGTCCTCTTTTTGCCTCTCGATAGCATCCCTCCAATCCCACGTTTCCAGAGACTGACAAAGGTTACACATAACCATAAACAGCCATGCCGTTAGCTCATGTCGCCAGACCACACCAGGCTCTATATACAGTATTGAACCTGCACATCACAGTATTATTCTGTTAGGCAACGTGTCGGACTTCCGAGCCTTGCGAAATCCGGCCGGTAATTTGTCATCCAGTGTCGGCGCCTTTTCACGCCGGCCGTCCGGACTCCGGAGGGTCGGAGTTTTCGTTGTTGGTTGGGACTTGGAGCACAAAATGCGATGACCCAGGGGCGTAATTGAGTCATCTGGGCTTAATAAAGAAATATTGATCAATCAATAGAAGCGGGATGGGTAGTCCGATCTCATATCCAAGGCATTCGCTGAATTCCACCTGGAGATTCCTTTGTTCTTGAATATGCCGTCCCTTCACATGCCAAAGCACTCGCCCCAAGCCCAGCTGTGACGCTGATAGTTTGCTCTTTGACGAGCCAGAACCCTTCAGGCGTTAGCCAAGCCCGCTTCTCACGAACTAACAGCTTGTTTCGACGCCTTATCTTTGCCGACAACGGCGTCACGCGCCTCCCAGGCCATGGCACATTGGCCCCCTAGAATCCTTCTCGAAAGCAAACCTTCTTCCACAGTGTATAAAGCCGTTTCCGATGTACAGTATCACAAGACACACATCCCTCTATGCGCAGCTCCAGTGCCAGCCCCGGACGTCGTCTTCCGATGGGCAATACCTGCATCCTAAACGTCGTGGCCTCGGAACCGAGAGTCGCCGCGACCAAGTAGCCGGAATCACTTGACGCTTTCACTTTACGCTGTCAGATACTAGCACAGCGGGTTGTAACGTCAATTCAAAACTGTAATTGGCAGCAGGGCAAGGCCGAGAATATGCGCCTGGATCCATCCTGCCCAGCCGAGTGAAACGGTTCCCCCGAGCCCGCAGACCCGTTCCTTGGGAGTACCAGGCACAATCGCCCAGATTGTGCTTGTACACACCCTTTGATGAGCATCAATGCACAATTGAGCTGAGTTGGATGAGTTTCATCCCCATACCCAAAACACATCTCACAATCAAGTCTGCACCTCGAACTGAGGTCTAGTTCAATGCACATCTCCAAGAGCCTTGTCGGAGCTCGCCGGGATATACGGCATCTGCTGCCGATATCCCGCCGGCGCGGCCCCACTTCCGCTCCGGGCTAAAGGGCCTCACAAGGCTCTTATCACAGCCACCCATCACCAATAACGAAGAACCTGTTGAAAACGGTCAACTTTACACAGAGAGTGGCTCCCGTTATACTTTGACCTCCTGCGCTGGCGTCGCCATATTGGTCCGTCCCATGGTCGCCGTCAGGCCGCTTTAGCCCTCTGGGCTAACGCGGCTAGGGAATCATGGCCGGCTCAAGGCACGGCTCCGAGCTTCGATACCCCTCAGGCTTGGCTTCTGTAATCTTGCTTTTGTCTCAAGCGCTCATCGAGATAGCTCAATGCGACAGGGAGGAGCTCGCAAAGCTACCCCGACTTAACCCAGCCAGTGAGGGGTCGACAAGTATGAGCTGTATGGTGCGCATATCGCGAACGGCGGCTGGGGATGCTGTATCCGGCCCGTGAGGCCTTGACCAGCCTGGGGGGGGGGATGGCCCTTATAAAGCAGAGCCTCATCTTCAAGTGGTGGGAAGACCATTGCTCGAGCTCGCTCACCGGGAGACCAATGTGCGCGGCCTTGTCTCTGAGATGGCACAATGTGATTGGGCGGCTTGATGCTCGGCTTGGGCGAGGGATGTCGTCAGTTGGACGGAAGAGGTGCATGAAGGTCGGGGCTTCTGAAAGCCTTTGCAGCTTGCATATGGGGACGGGGGATCGGACCATTGGGCGGGGTGATCGTGGTGACAAGGGAGGCTGCTGCCCACATGTCTCGACGAACATGAGGCATGACCCCGGCTGCACTGCAGCCACACGACTTAATGTTCTGAAGGTGATAAACATCCCTCCAGGCCATGCATCTGAGACCATCCCTGGCAAATGGGAGCCGTGTCGGTAGCAAGGTCTTACTGGTTCAAGCATCTCCGTCCCAGACCCCAGACGCTAAATATCTCCGGATGCAGCATTGATGAGCTGTCATGATCTGCTAGCAGCCATGAATCAAAGGTCTCAGCTGACCCTATGAGATTGCCTGCAACCACAGACCGGTGGGAGGGTCACGGGAAGCTAGCCATGAAACCCAACACACGCTCCTCACCGGCAGACCCCTGCCCCCATAGTCCAGCCATAGTCCAGCTATACAGGGCATCAACACGTGTGTCTGAGACTGGTCCGCTCGACGGTGCGAGGGAGTCCCTGGGGACATCACTGGCGCGTCATCTACCCTGCTCCCGATGAACTGGGGTAGAGGTTCCATTGCATCGCGACAGTCAAGACGGAATGCAACAACTCTCCGGGTGTGGTATGCTCCAGCTAGCGACGGTCGGCGATTCGTCCAGCAGAGCCGCATCGAAAAATGTGGTGTCATATCATTGGAGAATGGCTGTTGATCGAGTTGTCGAGCATAGATCCCGGGAGATATTGTTTCGCAACGCGCTAGGGATATCTCGCTCCATCGGAAGGGTACTCGGCATGGTCGAAGTATAAAGCAGCCAGCAACGACGCCTTCGATGAGGAGGCATTCTCAACCGCACTGCAGCCTCGATGGTTCTCTCCATTTCCTCCGGCAAGGACTCTGCAACAGTTATTAAACCCCCCTCACCCAAAGACCAACCCTCCTCACCCAAATACCAAGAGTTAAAGGCTCACATCATGGCCGACAAAACTGGTCCTACGTAGGTGTCTTGGCACTCCTTTCTTCACCTGCAGACCCTAACGTGTTAAGCCCCATCCAGGTGTACATCAATGAGCCCATGACAACGACAATTCCCGAAACCCTCCTTGTCGGGGCTGGGGTGGGCAAATAGTGAGCAGGCTGGAGCGACGAGAGAGTGGACGTGATACCCGCGCAGGCGCACCTAGGAACCAGAATGTACGTGGGTGGAGTGATGCTGTTTTGTCGACCAGGTTGTTACTCGAGCATTTCCTATCAATGTCAACACAAAGAATGACCTTCAGTCTTGATCAAGTGCGTGAATGTTTCACCCAAGTTTCAGTGACGGGGCTTCAGCACTTTGACCATGGGCCGTTCGGGACATGAGGGGAGGCAATTGTTTGCAAGATGAGAATGTATCATTGAGCATGCCGATTGCCATGCGAGTATAGAAGGCTCCGAAAATGCTGAAGCTGAAAAATGTAGACCAATGCTCGTAATAACGCCGATGTAGTCCAGGAATGCCGTGATGGAAATGACTCCGTCAAACGCCGCGCTCGCCAATGTCTGGTTAAATCCTCTTCCGTTCTTTGCCACGTAGATTTACTCGCCACAAACAGCATACGCTCTGAGACTCGCACCATTTCTTGACGTCGTTGGGATTGACCTCTCCATCGTAACCCACACGACTGAGCTCGCCTGTGTTGAGCCATGCTGCGAGGTCCTCGAGGACGATTGGATCATAAAGTAGGATTTTCTCATGCCATGAAGGTTGTATCGGATCAGTGGCACGGGGAGTCGTTCTGATAGCCTTGGCTATATACTTAAACAGGGCGGCTTCTTGGTCATTTTGAGATGCTGTGAGGGAGAGCTCGGTATCGTCACCTGTTGAAAGGGACAGGTCAAGTTGAGGCGGCGAGAACATTTCATCAATGGAGGAGCTTGGCGATGAAGCAAGGTCGCTTCCAAAGTCTGAATTCGAGTCGGGAATCTCAATCGCAGGAATGGCAGCTCCCTTCCTGCGCCTCGGGGACTTGGAGGCCACGGCCGACTTCTTTGGTGATGGCACTGTTTTTGATTTCGAAGGGGAGGCTGCGTCTGGTGATGAGGCGAGACTGTCCTTCCTTGGCCGGCCACGAGGTCTCTTGGGAGTTTCTGGTGGCTGAGCAGAAGGGGGTGGTTCCTGGGGCTCCGAAGCACTGGGACTGTTTTTTCGTGGTCGGCCTCGAGGTTTCTTGGCAACGACTCCAGCGGAAACAGAGCTGCCTGTCTTTTTGGTCTTGGGAGCCGAAGAAGACCCCTTTGTGCTGGTGTGGACGCCTGCTTGACCCATCCGCGTCTTGCTCTGCCAACATTGGTCGAGAAGGGCAATCATGGCACTCCTTCTTTTGATGGGCTTGAAGCCAAAAGTCCTGATTTCTTTAGCAAGCTGAACGTCTGTGTAACCTTCAAATTTGGGACGGGGCGGCTGTTCGGGCATATCCGCTTCTCCGTCAAGAGGGTTTGTTGGCGGCTCTAGGTTTTCTCGACTGGTTTGTGCCTGTTCAGGCGCGGGCCGTGGCATTTCGATGCTGACAGAAAGATCATTATCGGAAAAGAATGGTGATCCTTCGCCATTGTCTCGCCTGGGATTTCTGCCAGGCAAAGGCATAAGGTCAGATAAGTCGGCGAAAGAAACGTGATCATCAGAGACAGGTTCCTCAGCCACGCTGGCGAGAGCGCCGGCCCGATCGCTACCCCTGAAATACCCAAATGGATTTGTATCATGGGTCTCCTCCAGTAAATGTGGTGGTGAGTCTTCTGTCAGATTGATCACTTTGATATCAAAGAGATCACCCTCGGTATCTCGGGCAGCCGCGTCCCAAAGACTGGTTCGTTGCTCCGGGGCGTCAATGGCGTCGCTATTGATCGGTGTAGCGAAATCCATGTCGTCGGCTTGGTTCGATTGCATCAAAGCGGACTGAAGGTCCCTTAGAACAGTAGGCGACTCTTCTCTGGCTAACTGGCTCGAGGTACCGAACACGAAATCCTGGTTTGCGACTTGGGCGAGTGCCGCACCTGGAGACAGTAAAACCGGGTTTGGCGGCGCCGCTTTCTTCTTGGACACCTTTGAGACTCTCTTGCGCTGGGCTGCTTTGCCTTTGGCCTTCTTCGGTTGCTCAGTAGCTGACATAGTGGCATTGTCGGCGGTCTGGAAATGATCCAATATGGAGGCAGTTGGTTGATCGGGATCAGGTTGAGTAGGCACTTTGTATGCGGCTGTAGCAAGCTCCGTGATCGTTCGAGCCTTCTTCTTCGGTGCCTTTTTCTTGGGTGACTTTTCAGGAATTGCCGCCGATAGGTTGGCCTCCTTCGTGGTTACAAGCTCGATGAGTTTCCGCTTTTTGAGGAAACTCGAGTCTTCATCTGATGTGAAGGCTAGTGCCTGGGGCGCTGTTTCAAGACAAGCATAGCCCTCGACGAGATTCTTGAAAGCTGGCATTGGCTGGCCAGGTTCTGAGGAAGCAAGCTGCTTGAACGCAGACGAACCCGAATCAATGCTTATTATAGTCTTTTGAGCTGGCGGTGTCCAGTCAAGCCTCCGGGCGGGTGCCTGTTCAAGATGAAGAGGCTCATGTACGTCGTTCTTCTTTGCCTTGGGAGGCAGATCGGGCTCAGCAACTGGTGGAAAGTGGTTACTCATAGTACCCGTCTGTTTCTTCCTTGGCTTCGCCGCCTTGGGCTTTGCTGTCACGCCTTCATCGCCTTTCTTGTTAGCCTTCAAGGCCTTTTGGCCCTTCCCATTATTCTGAGGCTCAGCATCCACGGGATCTTGCTTTGGGCCCCCTCGTTTCTGTACAGTTGCCTTGGGAGCTTTTGGCTTTCGCGGCTTCCTGGACGACTTCCCAGAGATTTGCACAATTACAATCTCGTCATCCCGCGTTGGTTCAGAAGCAAGGGCGTTGGCTGGAGTGAACTCTGTTGTGTTGGGCTCTATAGCCGCTCGATTCGCTGCGGTCGAGGACTCTGGTACTGCTTCCTGAGTGGCTTGAGTTGATGACAAAAGATGACGGGCTGAGATAAAACTTGGTGCATGGTCTGGGATGGGTATGGCTTTACTGCCACTTCGAATAGGGGGCCGGTTCGGCTTCTGTGAGAGGAAATCTTGGAGTGGCGGGAGGTCGGGGGACGAGGTTTCGATGTGGACTCGTTCGCGTCGTGCTTCTCGAAGTGGCGATGATTGAAAGACATCAGGAGATGCCATCACGGTCAGGGCTGCAAGCTGAGTGCGCAAAGCGCATCTCAGGCCCTTTGTTCGCAGCAAAATGGTGCCCAACTTCAGGTAAGGTGAGGAGGCGAGAAAGGCGGAATCATCGCCTCAAAATGCCACCTTGTCTGCCTTGCGTTAACAAATGGTTCGCCATCTGCAGGTAGGCTGGAGGGGCAGCGGAGCCTCGCGAGTTTGCCGCGCGGTCACGTGTAGAGTCACATGACCCACAGCAAGGGCTCATGCCCCACGAGGCGAGGAAATTTGGCAACCACGCCAAAAATTGACGGGAGCTTTTTCACTAAGTGTTTGCGACGACCTCATCCCACGCCGAAACAACCACCCAAACCACCCCGAACAACCCCCTCCTCAAACCGCAAAAATGGAGAACGACCGTGGCGAGATCGTGGACCTGTAAGAGCCCAACTCAAGACGCCGTCCACGGACGGCCGGACAGTCGAACAATTCCATACTGATGTCGCATCACCAGTTACGTCCCCCGCAAGTGCAGCGCCACCAACCGCATCATCAAGGCCAAGGACCACGGCTCCGTCCAGATCTCCATTTCCAAGGTCGACGAGAACGGCCGTGCCGTCCAGGGCGAGAACCACGTCTACGCCCTCTGCGGTTTCGTCCGAGCGATGGGCGAGAGCGACGACTCCCTCAACCGATTGGCGCAGCGAGACGGCCTCCTCAAGAGCGTCTGGAGCGCTCAGCGATAAATCAGGAAAACTCGGAAAAGGTACTTGGCATCTTGTCCTGGGCTTCCTCGGAATGGGATTCTGACATGAATTGACCCCAGGGTTATGGTTCGGGCAAAGAAGGCATGGGTGAAAGAAACTAGGGTTGGCTGCATCTAGCAAATCCAATTCGAGGCGTTCGGCTCGATTTTGAGACAACACTACGATATCCCGACTCCATGCTCGATGATGTGACAAAGTGGTGATCGTGCACCCACACCCCGGCTAGCAAAGTCTCCTCGGACAGACCTCAACAGGTCACCTCACTCCGGGGATTCTGGGACTACCTCGATAGTCTCCGTGCCGTAGATTGAACAGGCTCTGAAAAAGCCGTGGCGTTCAAGTTGTTTGCTATGGTACAGATACGGGTCTAACATGCATTATTGAGTTTCTTGTGATGGTCTTCGCCCTCTGTGCCGGTGATGTGATGGATGCCGGCCTGAACTGCCCAGTCTTGGACCTCCAATATCGCCACGCTCCTTACACAATGCCAATGTTTGATGTTATGTTCTGCACGAGCTTCATAGAGCAGCATTTTCGCCCCATGTGATGAAGCTTTTGATGACATTTAACCCGCCTGCAATCGACCAATGCAGTCGTTTCCACTCAACAGTGAAAGGCATAAGGTTCTCGATTGGTCGTATTTTACGTGAGAAGATGTTTGATTGCTTTACTGGTACGCCAAATAGCTGTGTCGGTGCGTTAGACAACGGTAGCGGATATTTGGCTGTTTAACGCACACTTATTCCCAGATCTCAGCAAGAGGATAACAAATAGTGAAAGGGACCTTAGTAAGTCTTGACATAAGAATTAAATAACTAATTAGTAAGACTCTATCTTCCCTTGGATTATTCCCCTCTACCTAAGATTGCTATTATGCAATAAGATAAAGAGACACTGATGAGGGGTTGTGTTATGTGAATGTTCTTGACTCTGCCAAGTTCCCAACAGGACAATCTTCCTCTCTACCATGGTCCGTCTGTGCCCAAGGCGTCCCGCAGTAGATGTTCCTCTGGACATTGTTGGGCCGTGGCTGCGAGTTCCGCTACCTGTGTGAGGCTTCGATTTGGTCTGTCGAGGTTCGGGCGGATCCAGATTCTAATGACGTAGCCGGCCGCGACTCTGCCTTCCAAGATCACGAGTCTGTCGTGCATGCTGAACACTGCGTCCTGATAAATGGTTGACTCGCTTTCTGAGATTCTCGCTCTGTGCCGTGACTTCGTTGCGATCTGAACGCAAGGCCTGGTTGACCAACGCGACAAAGCTGACCACCACGGCATCCACAAAAGCGCCTGTGCATCATCGCCTCGGAAATCGCAGCAACAGGCCGCAAACGCAACACTACTCATGGAGCCCTGAAGCGCAGACCTCACCAAGGGTACGTAAAGCACTAGGAAACAAATCGCAACGGGCGGGGAGTTGAGGGGACATCGGGACTGACCTCATCGGTTCGACGCAGTTAATCCAATTCCCTTTTCTAATCCTCATCAATATCTCTTTATCATGTTATATAATAACAGTCTTAGAGTAGGGCGAATAATCTAAGGCAAGATATATTCTCTACTAATTATTCATTTAATTCGTATCACACTTGTGAAGAACTCTTTTGACTGTTTGTTATCCTTACCTACCAATGTTGAGATATATGGACAAAGGTGTGCCAAATATCCACTCCCTAGGTGTTTGACCATAACAACGTAGCTTCAATGCTGGTTGTTCACAGAGACTCATCTGACGCGGACGTTGCAGAACCGACGTTCGTGTCGATAGGTCTATTCTTTTTACTACTTACCCAGTGAGCAACGTTATGATAGTCGGATGTATACAGAGACTTCATAGTAATATACCGTTGTGATTACGCAGCTACTACGCCCATATTGCCCCATGGCTCGTAGTACAAGACCTGATTGTCGTTGTGCTAAAGAGATCCGTGAGCAGTTATACTCACTGCTGCGACTACGCAGCTGCCGCCCCTATCATCCTGTGCATCAAAGATTAGCGAGCAATTGTAATTGCCGCTACGGCTACGTAGCTATAACGCTGATACTGCTCTGCAAATCGTACCTAGATATCTATTATCAAATGATCTGGGAGCAACTGCGATTGGCGTTGCGACCGCGCTGCCTTACCACAACTCCTATCTTGTTCGATAGTCCTAGGACAACCTCCTAAAGGCAGTCTAAGGCCAGCCTAGGTATCCTAGCTTAGATAATCTATTGCCTTAAGAGATAAGGATCTCTTGACTCATTCTTCCCACTACTCTGCCGCATCCGCTGAGCACTTTTTCTTTGCAGGCGGCTTCTCCCAATCTCACCATTCCCATTGTTTAATGCGAAGCGTCAAAGAATAACCAAGTTTATCTTTGATCTGCAGGAAGGTTGTTAATAAATTACAGCCAAGGGCCTCTCTCGTGGGTACCTACACTCCTCTCAACCCTAAGCTCCTCCTCTTCTTTCTCTTCCGTGCTAGGCGAGGCCTCATTTCCTCTCCTTGTTCCAATCTTCCAACATACTAGCTCAACTCAACTGGTATGTTACTATTTTGGTCTTATTATTTCTGCTACCTTGCGAACTGACTGATCTTCGCAACTTACCTGATCCTCAAGACCCAAGAGTGAACTCTTGGCCTGTCCCTCCCGCGATGGACGAAGCGGCGACGCACAACACCGCCGACGTTTCCATTGGCGCACAATGTCCTTCCTCCCAAAAGACTGAGGACAGGCTCGTCGCCCCATTCCTCCAACGCGGCTGCCTTGAGCACTCCCCACCCCCTCGGACCCAGCGCAACAACTTTGGGGTTTGGTTGGCTTCACCAGCGAGGGCTTCCCTTGCACTGCCCGCATTCATAGCCGTTCGAGATATTTCACCGCGGATGGCGCCACTCTCCGATCCCTCTCAAGGCAGATGTTGGCCCCAGGCTGGGGGGCTGGACGGGGCTCTTCTCATTTTGTCCCTCTCAACACACTGTTATCGACGAAGCGCCTCAGGGACTTCAAGGTAGCCCTATGGGTAAACAACAAGGGCATTGCCGACACAAACATCGACAACGCGGCGGAATACACGTCTGAGCAGGATGTTATCGACAGACCTTGCTAACATGGTGTTGATTTTCATGAGAGATCATCCCTTGGACTCGGTCGTTGCATTCAGGGACCACAACTCAGACGAATCCCGTTCCAGTCGAGTCGTGCCTTGCGAGGCACAAGAGGTTTTCGCCAAAGGGAAGCCAGACCAATGACAGTAATGCTTCTTCACTTTTCCGGCCTTTGGGTTGGCTGGCAAGTCTCTCGATGACTCCATCTAGAAGGCGGCGCGCGAGTTTCAGAATGCCAATCCGACTACGTTCATTTCGAGGACACAGGTCACTTACGCAGCACTTGTCTACTTTTAGATCAAGAGCAGCGACGATCTTCGAGCAGAGGCTACTCGACCAGTCGACTCCAACACCAAAGCAGCACTTTCAGTCACCGACTTGGCGATTGCCGTCTTCCTTGCCTACTCTCCGGCTTGGCTCAAGTTCCACGAGCTCTTCAGACTTGGTGCCTATATACACCCCTTCGGCTTCATTTCGAACGTCTCTGCAAGTCGAATCCGCCTACATTCTCACCAGAACCTCCCTGACTACCATGGCCAGAGTCACCACTTCTATCAGTGAAGACATCGTCTCCCAGAACTGGGGCAGTATGTCTTCCCAGATTGACTGTCGCCATGGCAGAATCGCCTACCACGTTGGGAACAAGTTCGGAACGCCAACAGGCAAGGCGCATCCTGGTTGGACCACACATCTTCATGGCAAAGATGGCCTCCTCTGCAAGGGACATGGCTGCAATGACCTCTCCAACGAGGTCGGAGCCTACCTCGGAGCCCGGCTATACAAGCGTCAGCTAAAATTGGCCAACAACCAGATGCGAAACCACCAAGAGATGGCGATCGAGCTGGCGGCAGCCCAAGAAGAGATCAAGGGCCTGAGATCAGAGGTCAAATTCGACGAGGCCTTCGAGGAGGACGAAGACGGCGTTGAGGCGATCCACACCACACTGAAGCGAAAGGCGGCTCATGATTTGTATCATCCTGGGGCTCCGAAAAAGATGAAGACGGCAAAGGACGCTCGCCTAGACTTGAAGGGGCTCAACGTCGCCAACACATGCGAACTCATTGGCAATGTCCACGACGAAGTTCTCCGTGTTGCCGCAAGGGCAGGGCTCCTCAACCACATGCACTTCGACGTTGGATCCCATAGCACCATCGGCCTCGCCACATTTGGGGTTAAGGAGGTTGCCATCTCGGAGCGTTTCAGATCTGACCAGGAAGCCTTTGAGAACTGGCGCAAGGAGAAGAGCGGTGGGCTGATTCCTGAAGCCCGAAAGCTCATAGACGAGGGAGGTTTCCGGGAGCAGGGGCATCCATCCCTGCTCCCATTGAAGACGTTCTTGAAGGGTGGATAGGAGGTTTATTCCATCCACGAGACTGGGAATCCTTCTCCCGTTACCGGGCTCATGGTGGCCAACTTCATGCCTGGAAGACCTCGGATAAAGATGGCGCAAGATCTCATTCACATTGCCTACAAGTACTTCCACCTGGTGGACTTTGGCGACAGGATTCTAAAGAGCGCCAAGCTCCCGGCGGAGTATGTGCGTCCTTCCGAGGCCGAGGAGGAATTGGCTCGGTCTTTGGCGGACTAAAAACAGCATTCTATAGGGATTGAGAGCCTGCTGTCGGACGAAAATGACTACTATTGACCATCTCCGGTCTTTAGGGACGAAAACAAGATAGGAATGGGGTATGGACAAAAGAGGGAATGCGTAAAGATTTGGGCCCTGCTACGAATGGAGGAGGCCTGGCACAATGGGAAGAAAGAGCCCAGCATGGAGATATATGAATATTTTATTACATTTTTATATCTTAGTTAGCATTAAAATAATACATAGTTAAAAGAAACCTTAGAAATCTTTATATAAACTTAATAGAGAATCTATCTTCCCTTGGTTAAATTCTCCCTCCGTTATTACTGTTGCTATAGAATAAGATAAAGAAAACTATTAAGGATTTACTTAAGATCAGTAACTACCCTAGATAGGCAGTTACCTGTGGTATACTACATGGCCAAGCTGGTGTGTCTAATATCCACTCCCAAGATTTAAGCTTGATCCTTAATAGGGGCCCAAGGACACCAGGAATGGGTATAGGTGCTTTTGGTATACCAAGGTTGGGATGTATTTAGAGGAAACATAAAATATTCATTTCTTCTTGGGATAAATGAAGTACTTTAGTCACGATAGATGTGGTTGTTCACCTAGTGTCACATTCCCCTGCTTTGCTCGCACACCAGATGTCATGGACAGAGTAAACAGCGACAAAGGGAGCTGGGGGACGGAGAGGTCATATGGCAGAAGTGAGGTAGAGGAGGAAGCAGCCGTGTTTACGGTGGTATCTGGTGCATTAGAATGTGAATACCCCCCTTGTATGTCTCTAATGCCCGCTCTCGACAGCCCTTGAGTGCTCACAAACGCTTGAAGAACTGGAAATTTCAGCACTACTCAGAGCTCTCTCCAACCGGTATATCCCGCTGTAGGGCTGCAGCTCCTGGTCTGGGGCATCGCCGCTTCCTCGAGCTTCTAAAGCAGCCCAGAATACCCCCCTCGGTCGCGGATAATGTAGTCTTCGCACAACGAGATGGGGCACGCTGCTAAGAAGAGGAAGGTCACCGATCCCATGAGTCTGACTTCTATCATGAACCCGCATACGACATTCAACATCCCGTCTCCCGACACCGCCGGGAACCATGAGGACACCACTTCGAAGGATCCTCCTCCTGCACGCCCACAGACGCGAGAGAATCTTCGGACGGGGCTGAGTAACCTGACGGAGATTTGGGCCCGAGAGGGAAAGGGACACTTTGATTGGAAGGAACTTGCATAGAAGATAGCCTGGGAATATTGGCCATGCCGGGAAGTTGAAGAAAGAGGCAGTTGGTTGATAGGACCTATATAGTAGAACCTTGACCCTTTTACCTCGAGGATTTACCAAGGATAGAGACTACCTAAGTTGGTGCATCATATTCCGCTCCCCCAGAAGAGACGAGCGGACAAAGAAGACTCCCATGAGTTTGAGGCACGCAGAATCTCAGAAAGGAAGTCAAAACAGTGAATCAACCTGGACCTAGATCTGTGTGAGTCCTCAACCCCGGCCGCTGACAGGATGTACCTGTCTTTTGCGAATGACTTCAACCAGGCCACTGCATACCGGCCCCAGAGCCAGCCATAAACATGCTTTCCCGAGCGAGTCAGCGTGCTAAAAGTAATCCTTTCAGGAGCATGCCGTACAAGGCTTCAGTGTATAAAGGGACGATGGCCAAATTATCCTACTAATACATATCGTGCCCGATTTACATGTCGCCAACGTGAATCCCCTCCTTGTACGCCTCCAACGCCCGCTCTCTACAGCCCTTGTGCTCAACAATGGGTTTTGGGTATCCATTCTTCTTGGCCTTCGGACCGGCACCTCGGTTGTAGGGGTCATGAATCTCCTTTTTGTTGCAGCCTTCGAGCTCGGGAACCCATTTGCGGATGTAGTCACCGTCGGGGTCAAACTTTTCACTCTGAAGGAGAGGGTTGAAGATTCTAAAGTACGGCTGAGGATCAACTCCAACGCTCGCTGAGAAGCCCTGTTGCTCAAAGACATGGTCAGCATCTGTTCTAGGGTTGGGTTCAGGTTGACATACCCAGCCGCCGTTGTTGCTCGCAAAGTCACCGTCAATCAAGTGTTCCATGAAGAAACGTTCTCCTTTCCGCCAATCAATAAGTAGATCCTTGGCAAGGAAACAGGCCACAATCATGCGGCATCGGTTGTGCATGTAGCCCAGGTGCTTCATCTGCCGCATGGCTGCGTCGACAATCGGGAAGCCTGTTCGGCCTTCGCACCAGGCGGCAAATTGCTCTTCATCGTAGGACCAGGAAATGTTGGAGTACTCGGGCTTGAAAGGCTTGTTCATGCTGACCATGGTTAGACGGGTAGTTGTCTCGAGAAAGCCATCACTTACCAAACATAGGGCCAGTTGACAAGAACGTGCCTATAAAAGTCACGCCAAGCAACTTCACTGATCCAGGTTTGTATGCCCTCACTGCCAGCATTGAGTTTCTTTGTCTTGTTCCTGTCGCGGGCAGTCCTCACACATGTCCTGGCACTGATGGTCCCAGAGGCCAGGTGAACCGACAGACAAGAGGTTGCCAAATCTGATGGGATGTTTCGCTTCTTCTGATAGTTTCCAATCATCTCCTCGCAGAACTTGTTCAGACGCTTCTTTGCCTCATGCTCTCCGCACGGCCAAAGCGAGCGCAATCGCTTCCTCTCCTCGCTGTCTAGCTGCTTGCTTGTGGGCGCATCTGGGATCTGAGCATCAAAGAGCTTCTTGAAATCCTTGCGTGCGTTGACCGGGTTCTTCTCTGGCGGGTCGTATAGTTCCAGGAGATCAGGGTTCTCGTGGACATGGGCAACCCACGTGCGATACCACGGCGTGTAGACTGCGTACTGTCTTCCAGAACCCGTTTGTAGTTGTCCTGGCGGAACGACGCAGGTGTCGTGGACAACTTCGAAAGCTTTGCCGTTTTCTGCAAAGTCCCGGATCATCGCAGCCTCGCGTCGGAGCTCATCGACCTCATATTCCATGTTGGCATAGATATGGCTTGCGCCCCATTCTTCCATGAGCTCGAGGATACGGTCCGGGACGTTTCGTCGTTTTTCGACTGTCTCGACGTAGAGAGGAATGTCTAGCTTGGCTAAGTCTTCCTTGAGTACGGCAAGCGTCCGCAGCATGAAATCGACTCGGACAGGGGCCCTCAAGTGCGCCTCGAAGTCCTGGGGACTAACAATATACATGGCAACCAAAGGGACCCCGGCCTGTTTCGCTTTGTCACTAGCGAGGGCCAGCGCCTTGTTGTCGGACATGCGCAAGTCCATCTTGAACCAGTGGACCACGGCATTCTTGACATCGACTCGGTGTCGCTCGTTCGCCGTATCCTCAAGAGCGCTAATAAGTGTCTCGATCGGTCGCGGAATCTCATCGTTGTTGTAGGCGCGGGCGCGCGCATTGCTCATCTCAGGAGGGTAGAACTTTCGAATCACGATTCCGTTCTCTTCGGCCTCCTGAGCTTTGTAATGGGGCTGGCGTAGACCATCGGACGAGCTGGAGCCGTTGGCGTTGGCGTTGGCAGTCTTTGCCTTTTTTGCAGAACTTTCGCTCTGAGTCGTCGAAGCCTTGCGCTTGGATAACTTCGGAGGCATCGTCGTGAAGGCCGGGAAAATGAAAGGACTTCTTGGTGATGGTACAAAAGTCGAGCAGAAAGATGATGGTGAGAGTCTGGATGAGATCACTCGTCTGCACGATCTGAGAAGGAGCATGTGAATGTATGTTTGCTCGAGATCAATTCATCCTTTGTTTGATGCAAGAACTAGAAACAAAAACCATCTGCACGTATCCCTATTTCTTTTTTGGCTGCCGTAGTGATGGCATGGCTTGTGCTGGGTTTCTAATAGGAGCTCCGATGTCAAGTACGTCATGAGTTCCTGGCGATCAAGCTTGTGCCAGAGATCTGAGATCTCCCCGGGCCAGGTGGGCTTCGAGATCGCAGCCCGTCGAGGGGCGTTTTTAGTGGCTTGGAGACCCAAAGGTTCAGTAATTTTGGTGATATGAAACATTCATATTCTAACCGCCAAAGCATTTCCCTCTATTAGATTGAATCCATACAATTCATGTTTTTCTTGAGGTGTATTGGTTTCTCCCGTCGTAGTATTAGATGGCAGTTGCGGTTTCTTCACCTTTACGAACATCAAGCTCTGTGATTGGCTAGGCCCTAGGTACCAGGCATGGATGGATCTCACGCGTCACGCGTCAACCTCAGCTCAGCTCAGGCGTCATCTCACGTCTTCAAGTTGTTCCCTCTCGCTTCGAGAATAATCCGGCTCTTTCCCTCGATGTATGCAGTGAATCATTGCACAAGCTCATTTACTGGCGCTTCTCTCCAGTGATCGATTCGCCCTGCGCAAAAAAGACGTTGGCAGCCTTGCCCCCAGCTCGGCCGCTGTATCAACACCCCCTAGGCACCTTCCTCGACAACACATCCACACTCCACATGGCTTGCACCACTTGCTATTCCCCAGACAACTTCTTCTGTATCACTCTTCTCGCAAATCGAGCTGTCTGAAACGAGCTTGCTACCCCAGTCGGTATTCAATCTTGAGTTGGATATTCTCCGATCCCCTTTGGGCCAGTCAAGCGTCAAGCCTCAGGCGAACAACCGCCCTTCTGTTGTGCCTCGTTCCCCAGGCCTCACCTCGACACGATTCACACCCATTGCACCTTCCCCGCCCCAAGGAACCCTTCGGCGCTATACAACATACCACTCGGACACGAACCAGATTCATCTCCGTCACCTTTCCTTTCTCCGTGTTTCATCATCTCCCCAGAAGCAACGTTGCTATCAAAGTCGACGACTCCGCGAACCACTCTCTAGGTGTCTGGGGCTTCTTCCCACCTCGGAGGCGCGGATATGCCCCCAACCAAATCTTGGCGGCCGCTGCCGCTCCCCTCTTCGTCCGATCTACCTCCCCTCCTAGTGTCTCTTGATATCGACACGTCGGCGTACACGGTTCACATCACTGACATGGCCAACGTGTGGACCGAAAGTCTCGACAGAAAGGCCATCTGCATCAGAGGTTGGAGTGAGAACACCACTATCGACCCAAGTGACACTCCCGACAACATGGCCAAGTTCCTAGACAGCCTCAGTACTGCACTGGACTCGAACCAGCCGGGCCATGATCAAACGAGCCTCCGTCTTGAACCAGCTTCCAAATCTGACGCCTGTGATGAGGGCCTCACATTGAAGATTACCCGCGAGCTTCCTGGGCTGCAGCCGCTCGAATGGCCTATGCATCTGAATAAGTCGCCGTCATCTGCCATCGCTACAGATCTCGTGCTTCCCCTGATCCAGGCGCATCTCACCAGGAACCTCGAGGTCGAGTCTCTAATTCGGATGTTGGGTCAGAAAGATGTTGTCGTTACAAAACTTCTAGACAAGCTGGAGGCTATAGGCACCGGCATGGAGCATGTATTCCACACCCTATCTGGAAAGAAAAGAATCTCTAGAGCCGCTGCCGCAGACAGGGTTCCGGGACTCGCCCCATTTGACCGCCGTCGTTGGAAGTCCGACCTGGCATACGCAGATGACGGGCCGAGCAACACAGAGTCTTTGATAGAAGATGTTCTTGGGGGAGGAGGTTTGCAGTTTGAGCCCACTATGGAGGTTACGGAATCGCCTCTGTTAGATCACTGGTGGCAGGAGTTCAGTGGCGCGTCCTCCACGACGCGCCCGTCGCAGGAAAAGGCAATTCCTGCAAAGGAGACAACGCCCCAGCCCAAGGAGCTGGAAGCTGGCGATGACAACGACGACGATTTTCAGGTTCAGTCAACACCGCCACATCTTTCGGCCGCACGGAAGTCCATGGCGGCAAGGGGTAAGCCTGTCATTGACGACGCGTCCACCGAGGGAGATCCCGAGTCTCCCGCTTCGGCCAAAGACGTCCCCGTTCCTCCCGAGACACGGAAAGAGACCAGACCGACTCGACGGCTAGGAGCACTCGGCCGAAAGAAGCAGTCAACTCCGCCCCGGTCCCCTAGCCCTGAAATACCTCTACCAACGGAGAAAGCACAAAGCCCAAAAGCCGACGACTCCGAGACAGCATCGGAGGCAGAGGATGATGGTGCAACAGCCTCGCTTCCAGACGACGATCCACCCCCAGCACCTTCACCTCCACCAAAACCTGTAGCAAAGAAGAGTGGCATTGGGCGAATCGGCGGACCCAAGTCGAAGCAACCCATCAAAGAGGCATCGCCACCTGCTGAACCTGAAGTGAGTGAGAGTGTCAGGCCAGTCACCCAACACCCCCCTAAGAGGCTGGGTGTGATTGGGAAGAAGAAGGGAGATGCGAAGGAAACACCATCGGTTGCAGACGAAGGCAGGGGCCGGTCTCGATCAGCGGTGAAAAAAGAAACACCGAAACCGAAACCAAGGGAAACCTCACAAGAGAGAGCCGACCGCAGACGAGAGGAGCTCAAGAGGGAGCTGGAGAAGAAGGCGGCGGCTGGTCCAGCCAAGAAGAAGCGAAAATTCTAGTCTCATCGCTTCTTTGATGTTGTCACATCACTAACCTGTGTTTCCTTTAACCCCCAACATCGGGAGCATTGTCGGATCATACAGCATCGAAGTATGGATAAGACCAGGAACTTCTCTGCGACACAACACCTTGACCCCTTGATGCCCGGTGTGGCTTTGATCGATTTCAGCGCAACAGAAGTCTTGAGGACCATCAGACTATAGCCATCTGCCTGATCACACTTGTCGAAGGATGCCAGGTCTTTGGGTGCATTCCTAGGCCAAGTTCAGTCTTCGCTGCGGTCGAGCTTCGTTTCAACCCAATGCGAGCTATCAACTTCAATCTACACCTTGCCATTCTCGTCTCATCTCTATCCTCCATCACCTAGGCTTAAAGCAGGCCTTAGTCCGCTGAAGATCTCTGTGTTGAGAAGCTTTTCCGGATCAGACACGCAAAAGGTGAAACTCCGCTGCAGCTATCCGATGAGGCAGGCTCTCATTCTGCATTCAAGGTTATTACCTGCAGTTTCATGTGTTCATGCTGTGTGCGCCGAGCAAGGCCAGATTTGTGACACCTTGTCGGCCTGGCACTTTCATGGGTGCCATCTGTATCTCATTCTCGCTGGCAATGGCCTCGGCTGGACTCGTGGGCGTGTGTACCGAGGCCCGGTTCGCCAGGTACACCCGCAATTACCGCGGCCAGTTTACGAGGCATGATCCACGTTATCATGGACCGTATCTTCGCCCAGACCCCATGTGCTTGAGCAGGCACAAGGGTACCGCCCTCTTCCCCGCCATGGCGACGGAAGAAATGGATTCGTTCGGATGCATCCCCATCAGTGGATTGCCCTTGTGCCCTCTCTCGAAACGCTTCTTGGTCCTCATTCGTGCCTCCCGAGTCTCAATCAAATCGCCCTTTTCATAGGACAGCGTTGCATCACTCTCTCATGCTAAAGATATTCGGACCAAGTCGGGACGTGCGAAACCATACGAAGCACTATGGCGTCTATCGGCAGGGGCGCCTAATGAACCGGGATCTTCCCTCATTGAGAGCTGTCACATTCTGACATGCTGCAGGCGGCGACGAATCAGTTGTGCCGGATTTCCCCAGAGCAAGGGGAAACCCTGCTGTCGAGGGCTTTTTTGTCCTCCAGAGACAGCCTCCAGAGAGCAGGTATGCTACGGATACAGTTACGCACATCACAGGGCGACGCATCCTCCCCAGACGGACGAGACATGAAATTGAGCGATAGGCCTGCGGTTGGTCGCAGGATACCCATCCACGACGCCCAAGTTGGCAACATCGTACGATTAGGGCTTAACAGGGCGTTTGATGGCGTCTCGATGGCAGCGTTGCCGAAGACACCCCTCTCACTCCCCCAGCGCACCACGTTCTCGAGGACTGCCCGACTCGGTCATGTCCCGTCGTTGATTCGCTGTTGAGGAAGGGTTGGCAAAACGCCGTGTTGCAGTCAAAGGGTGCCACATTGCATGCCCTGCCTGCCTGCCTCTGGGGGATGAACTGGCACTTGACTTCAAGGCCCCTGTTGCCTGGTCGCTATACATGGCGGTACAACAGGCGAGAGAGGGGGGTCACCGCACGTACCCTGGGACTTGGTGTACTCGAAGACGGATTCATCTAACGCCGGATGACTAGCGCGGCTGCCAAGGAACGCGTTGAGGAGTGCCTCAAGACGGGAACCAGCGTGGGTACACAGGTATGTCAGTGTGTGCCATTGCGAAATCTCCTGCAGCAAGGGTCTCTTTATTACAAGGGTCAAAGGCGTGCGTGCACACACCCCTCCAACAGCCGACGGATCAAACGCCCTCACGATGAGGGTGGCTGCCGAGAAAGGAGAGAACGGGAAGAGAAGACGCTCTGCTTATGCTGGTTGCGCTCAAGATGGAAAGAAGATGAGGGGCGAGGGTTGCAGTCGGCGCCAGATCGTCGCCAGCAGCTTTAGGTGGTGAATCTGAAGGACCGGGGCCATGGCAGCCTCTCAATGCTGGCTGCTGGCTGCTGGCTGTTGGGAGCACGGCTGACGTCCGTGATATGGAGCTGGGGGTCTCATTTCAACCTGCTTCAAGTGCAGCGGCGCTTAAAATACCGGGGCTTGGCCTTCGTGCTACCTTCAGCCAACAGCAGATTCAAGGAGATCGACAAGTTGGTCGGTGCTGGATGCGGAAACGATACAATCGTGAGTGTCGGCTTGATGGGGTTAGTTGCGGATCGCTCATCCACTCTCAGCATCTGTTTGAGGCGGTGCCTCAGCCAATAGCGGGCACATGTGGTCGAATGAGATATGGTGCAGGTGCTGAGGCTGTTGGCTGATCTCCATGAGCATTTCCAGAAACCCGGTTGTCGTCGCGATCTAGACGTATCTGTTTAGATCGCGATATATCTCGATAGTGGATTGGGTGGCTGCCGATGCCTGTTGGATCGCACAAGTTCCGGGCTACGGATGGTGGAAGCCGGCCTCCCATGCTCGCTCTCCCTCAACAAGACTGGACGATAGTCTCCGGATTGGGGCATGGGGCAGGGATAGAGTATTCTCAGAGGGCTGGCTCAGCTGGTTGAGATGACGGTGTGGGCCAGTGCTGCACGTTACCTGTCTCTTTTGGACCAGGTTCCCCGGTTACGCCAGGACAGCAAGCTACGGGACGTTTGATGCGACCTTGGAGGCTCGGGCGGGTCTCGTTCGTCTGCCGCACGTCGTCGTTTTCACTGCTGCCGTCGAGGTGGCCCTGGCTTGGTTGACAGCCCGACAGTGCAATCCACCGCTCGTTGTCGTTCGCAGCTCCAGACGACCGGGGAGGCGAGGACAGAGCCAGGGCGGGGCACGAGTCTTCCAAATTGGAAGCCGTGCAGGTCGAGCTGCTCTGGGTGTTGGTGGTGCTTGAGTTGCCGAGGGTGGCGGGTCCAATGGGGACCCCGGAAGAAGGCGATCACCACCCTGGCCACGAGACTCCAGGCCCTGTTGGTGGAGGCATGGGCCAGATGGGGTCTGGATGACTCTGCATCCCCCTCGCGTTTGGATCAAGATCGAGGTCGATTTCAAGATCCAGGAGATCGGAGGCTCATCGGCTGCCCCCCCAAGGTTACATTTCTGCGACGCTGGGGCTGCCTCTGCCTTTCTGAGTCTATCTACTCTGGACAGGGGTCAGTCAAGCCTGTCTGCCCTTTTTCTTTGTCGACCCGCTTTCCGATCGCATATGCGCAGACACACTGGGTGCTGTGGATCGAGCAATGCGAACTCGATGGCCGGATGCTTGATCCTCGAACCTGGTGCTCGGGAGGAGAAGGGGAAGCAAGACCCAGGACCCAGCAGCAGCCAACGCAGCGTTTGGCTACACAGCGTTGCTCCCGCTCCGGATACGGAGAGGGCATGATGCAATGATGCCGCTCTGCAGGCGTTGACGGGGGCCAAGGTGAAGGAAGCACTGTATCTAACGAGGGGGACACTACAGGAGGAGGCCCGTGGCGGATGACGGCAAGGCAGGAAACGGTCAAACGTCAAATGTCAAACGGCCAGCACACACACTACACACTGACACACTGACACACACACACACACACACAGAGTGGCAGTAGGCTTCTATACTCATCCTGGATGCCTGTCACGGTTTTGATGACAGCATGTTGGGGTAGCGATTGGGGGCGACTCGCTCCCAAAGTCAGCCTCCACTTCACGGCAATGGGCAATGTCATCTCCAGCTGCACGTTTCCTCGGCTTCTTGTCCCCTTGAGCTTGAGCTGCAGGGAGCACAGGTCGATGGACGTCGGTTGTAGCGCCAAGGGGGTTCGCCGTCAGCCACGGTTGGTGCAGAACACCTTGTTCACATTGTCTAGTGGCAGCGCCCACCCTGTAAACGGTGCAGCATATCGTCAAAGTCACACACACGCACCACGCACCCCCCGCATGCAGGGGCGTTTTGCTTTTCCTTGCCTCTTTGAGCCTCCTGCCATGTCGGGCTGAGCTGTGCAAGAAACGCCAAGACTCGAGAACTGCACTGCAAGCTGTTGTGTGAAAGCCCCCAAGGCCACAACGTCTGTTCCTTGCGCAGGCAGGTCGTCGCCCGCCTTCTACTGCACCTTAGTCTTTGCCACGAAGGGCGACGAACACAGCCGGCCCGTCCCTCGTTGAGGGGCAGTTATCTGTCAAAGTTCCAGAAGCGGCCACTGCGGTCATGGACGCAACAACTGAGTCGGCCGACCTGCTGTGCTGTATGTACAGTAGACGACTCATCAGCGCAGCGAGACAACAACGTCTTCGTCCATCCAATGACCGACGCCCGGTGTGTACGCTGCCCGCCGATTCGCCATCCTCGCACCCCTGCTACTGCCACTGGCACTGCCATCTCTTTTCTCCGCACCAAGCGATTTCCTGCTGCTCCTCCCCCGTCCAGTGCTCGCAAGCTACGTCGATCCTATGTCATTGGACCGGCAGTGACCGAGTTCCCGGGAACGTTGGCTGTATGTATTTGCGCCTGAGAGATGAGCCCGCGACCAACACAACCCAGGATGCAGTCAATGAATAGGCTCCACACCACCCATTGAGTCAAGAGGGAATGCCCTTGGGGTGAGTTACTGGTATAATGTTTTCCCTCGTTTGCGACAGCCGAGGAGAAGAAGATGATGACGAGAATTCCAGGCATGGCCGAATGCAACGAGGCTGAAGAAAAAGAAAGTTGAAGAAGTCAGAGCCATGTGGGACAGAAGGCCTGACGAGGAAGCCTACGGAACCTTTCTTGTCTCAGCGAACGCCCAGCGGCATTTCAGCTAGCCCACGTTGCGAGAGCACCAAGACGTGTGCGCGTGCGCGTGCGCGTGCGCGTGCGTGTGTGCGTGTGCGTGGCTGCCATGTCGTGAGCCCAACAACGAACGGGTTCTAATAATACACAGCTCAGGGCGCGTTTGAGAAGCACGAGTTGATGACGGCCGCCATCTACAGTCTGCAGGTCTGAATTCTACAGTGTCATCTGTCTTTCTTTCTTCGTCTCCGTCTCCGTGTGCCTGGGCATGGGAAGCAGCCCGCCCAAGGCAACGGGCCGCCCTCAAAGGGGGCAGGCAATCAATCCAAGCTTTGTTCACGGCCCGTTCGGCGCCAGGCCCGAGGCTGTGATGCTCGGGAACCATGGGTATCTCCCGTCTCATCTTGATAAGCCTTCCCTGTCGAGTCCAACAATTGTCCGACCTTGAAGCCCTTGTTTTTGCGACGAGAGACTAGCAAGATGGAGAGGTCTAATTCAACATGCTCCGCCCCAACTAAGAGAAGTCCTCCGAGTCTAATTATCTCCCTCGGCTTTTCCCTTTTGGGAGATAAGCCTCCGGGACATTTTTGCTTCAGGCGCCGATCTCGACTTCTCAAGTCTCGCTCTCTCTCTCTCCCCTTGCGCGTAGGGCGACCCGCACAGCTTCCTCCCCAGCTGCCCCCCCCCATCCTTGATCTATCTCCTCCCTCAATGAGCATAGCGCAACGAGGCGTACCAGGCACGAGGCGGGCGTCAAAAAGAGTATAACGTCTAGATGCAGAGGATGGGGGATGGGGATGACAAAGAGGGAGGGCCACCGGATGTGTTCCTGTTGGTTCCAGACTTTGACCCGAGGGAAGGGAACCCAATGATGCTGGAGAGTAACCGAACAATGGCCTCATGAACCCTGTCTACTCTCTCGTATTTACGAAAGTCAGAGCACAAAAGAGAAGGAGGGAGAATGGAAAAAAAAGCAAAGGCTCGGATTGGCAACAGAGTCTGGACGAATCCATCAGGACCAGCACGGTTGTTGTCAAAGCTTGAAGCTAGTGTCAGCGACAATAGAAAGATAATAGCCTCAACAATTACACGGTGAAGATGATCGACCAGCTAGTGCTTGGGAGGCGTCAGGTGGGTTTTGTTATTCTTCTCTCGTAAGTAAGTCTACCAGTGCTATGTACGACTCTCTCTCTCTCTCTCTCTCCGTCTTTTGATCTCTCCTCCACATTATAGTTAGACCCTCTCTGCCAAGCTGTCTCTCTCTCTCTTGGGCGCACCGAGCGCAATGTCAAAGAAGCCACCACACAGTAGGGATAGTTAATAGAAATGACGACGGCGTGTTAAACAAGGACCCGGTATTTGATGCTGCAAAGTAGAAAGCGACAAGATGGGGCAGTAAAAACAAGGTTGATCGGTGCTGTTGAGACCATATGCAGTGACTGACGTGGACGAGATTTTTCGTGTCTTGTTGCGCGTGGGGGAGAATAAAAAATCATGGTGATAAACAAAGACAAGAAATTAATAGAAAAAAAACAGGCGAACACACACACATGCACAAGACGAGTTAAAGGGGGATAGAAAAATCAAAGAAAAGAGAAAAGACAAAAAACAGACAGTAAACACACGCTTTCAGGGAGACGTCCGCCCGCCATCCCAATGTCGCCCAAACCGATAACAAATGATGGCTCTTGTCGTCCTCGGGGAGCGAAAAGATGGAGCACATCGTCTAGACAGATAGATACCCAGGCCTCCCAAACGGAAACGAAAAATGTCAATAAAAAACATGATCAACAAGAAAGAAAGAGGAGAGGAGAAGAGGAAAGGAAAGATGCCGTCCCAAGCCGTCTCTGGCTAACCATCCTTGGTGGCGCCCTTGTATTGGGGGTTTTTGTTCTCGAACCAACAACAGAATTCAAGAAGAAGAAGAAGAAGAGGAGGGCTTGGCCTGACAGCCTATGCCTGGCTGACAAGACACCGTGACGATCTCCCATGCCCCCTTTTCTGCGCCGTCGATGACCCCAACAACAGGTGGCAGCAAATAGTCGCTCATGAGCAAGACGCCTTGTCTTGACATGCTCCGCGACCCGGGAATCTGGGAATCTGATATTGGTCTTCGATAGAGCCAACAAGAATCGACGCCACAGGCCAATGTGAGTCGTGCCCTCTCGCTGTAGCCCCACCAAGTCATCCTCAGCCAGCCAGCCAGCCAGCCAGCATACTTGCTACGTACGGGAAACGTAGTAAGTAGTAGTTAGTGAGTAGTGAGCAGTCCCTGCTGGCTGGCAGGGTTCAACCCATGACCCTGACTGAGCTCATGCTGTACACACGCAGTGGTGTCCCTTTCTGGACTCGCCGTGGTCCGTCATGACCTCCAGGGCCTGCGGCCAAGCGCGTGTTGGTGGTGGTGGTAGTCGTCCGCTGTCGTCTCGTCTCGTTTCGTCTCGTCACGTCCTGCCGTCGTGATCATTTCCAACTGTGCCCAACCCTGCGGGACAGTCTTGTGCCACAGTAGAAGGTCGACTTGCTTTTTCAAGAGTCTAGTATGTCCTCTCTTTTCGCAGTCGCCTCGCGCGCCCTCGCATTTTTTTTTGTTCTGGGGTTTGGTAATTTCTTTTTCTTTTTTCTTTCTTTTTTTTGCTTTTGATATTGTCAACTCTGAGGGAGAAAGGCACAAGAGACAGAAACAGACAGAGACAGAGGCAGAGAGGTGACCCGCTCCCTTGTCCTAGTCCGTCGTCTCCTCCGGATCGGCCGCCAGCGGCGCGCCCGATGTGACCTTGTGGCGGCCGGGCTAAGCTCCGCAAGGCGGCACATCTCAGATTCCGTTGTTGTGCCAGTTGTAAACTAGGTTGTGGCCCATGCCCAGGAGGCGCTCGTTGAATCCGCCGCCGCCGCCGCCGCCGCCGCCAACATCGTGGTGGCCGCCAGTAGGCTGATAGACGCTTGTGACGTCGCCCATGCCTAGAGGGAACCCGCCCGTTGACGAAGGTCCGACGTACATGTTACCTTGGCCGCCCCCGGCCCCGGCCCCGGCCAGAGTGTAAGCAGAAGCAGCGGCGCCGTGGTTGTTGCTGGCGCTAGTGGGAGTGACAGCCTGCGAGGGCATCAGGCTCGGCTCCGGCATCATCAGGCCAAATGGGTTGGTTGCGTTGGCCTCGGGTGTTGGGGTCAGAGGAGCGTAGTTCTGTTCCTGCTTGACTGGCACTGGCACTGGCACTCCTGGCATCTGGTGCGATCTCTGAACCCGCGGGATCATCATCTCGTCGTAGACATACGCCGGAGGAGGCTGCTGCTGCTGGTGATACATGGCCGGGACTGTGGAGCGGCGCATGGCATGGGGATTAGCATGGGGATGCGGATGGGGCATGATACGGTGGGCATGCGATGTTGGTGGCATGGTCGCCGCCGTCTCGTGCGTGTAATGGCGGCCTCGCAATTTCGACTTGTTCGTTGCGCAGCCTCCTCTCATGGCTTTTGTGGAAATTGGGTTACCGAGCTGCTGGAATCCGTGACCGTGACCGTGGCCGTGGCCGTGGCCGTGGCCGTGATGGTTGTATGGATGGTGCAGCACCTTGGGCCCCATTGCTCGACGTGTCGAGTTCCCCTGGCGGTATCGCGTTGTGCTCTGCACTCCGTCACGGATCGCCCAGTCTTCCAGCCTCCACTCTGTCGATCTCTTGGGGTCTCCGCTTCCGCCTGTCGACGAAGACGATGTCTGGTCTGCCGTGTTGGACCCCGAGATTGACCCCGGCTTGCGTGGGTCTTTGGTGAAAGCCTACAATCAAGATGTAACTGTCAGCTCAGCCTTGGTCAATTCTAGACGCCTCTTCCCGACACCTCATCGATTCCATCGTTACAGCCGCCATTCGTCCAGTCCACATCCATCCATCCATTCCCTCTCCGGCTGCGTTGGCCCGTGTGCAAGCGTCCACCCAGCACGATACACCCCGGTAGCTGCAGCTGGACAGGGCAGGACAGGGCAGGATAGGGCAGGGTGGGCAGGGC